>JANEYF010001493.1:0-45236 GCA_029963845.1 Rhamnusium bicolor | reverse complement strand
ACGGCTACAAGCAAACTACAAGCAATTAAAAAAAGGCAAACTAAGGCCGGCTACAGGCCCTAACTGTAAGCAATCTATATTCTGACTGGCAGAAAATTGTAAAATGTACTTATCTTAAGCAATCGGGCTGAACAACAGCTCCTTCGGAATTCCACATGCGTTGGCTAGATCAGCATCAGGCCGTTAGTACCATTCCATAGATAAAGTGATCACAAGCTTAAGGAATTCAGTAATACGTCCAAGGCACAGTTAACCACGTGCGTAGCTTTCCAGAGTAATCCAGTTAGTGCTCAAAAAACTCCTTGGCCAACATCAAGTTAAAGGAACATATCATCGCTATTCCAGTTAGCGGGTAGTAATTACGGGTTGTATTACCATAAAAACGTAAAACTCCAGTACCAAAAAAGGTGAATCAAGAGCAATGCATAAAAAAATGCCTCAAAAAAATGATAGAAAAAAATCACAGGGGCCTAATAATAATAATAAATCAATCAGGAAAGACTGAAACAAAATCCCGATATGACTATACGTTCTATAAAATAAATAAATTAAGTTAACATACCTGCAACTAACATCCAATAAAGTGATTGAATTATTAAAGCCACGAGGTGTTTTCAAGAAAGTGCAAAAACCGACCGCTGCTTATTGGTGCCTCGTTGGAAAATGCATGAGTCTGAAACGAGATTAATCTAAATTCCCCACTACGACCGCGCAAAGGGTACCACGCAATTGTTGAGTAGTTAAATTAAACTGATTGTCACCATGGACTGATATTGTGCACCAATCAATGTATATTAAGTTTACGACTTTACTGGTAATCATTTTCAAATTCAACCAGCCTGGGCGTATTACGTGAATCAGGTGGTTAACAATTTGTCAGTTGTCTGGCCTCATTGCCGCCGTAATATTCTAGAGACGGAACCTCAAGAGGGTGTTCCGAATCGAAAATAGGTAAATAAACTTAGTTGTGACAGAAATTGAAATTTTCCGTTACAATACTTAGTGATACTTAGTATTTACTAAGTATCACAGATAACGACATTCCTCAATAGAATGAAGGCATTTGTCAATAAAAAACCTTTATAAATTAAATCAAATTTTCCCAATGAGTATGCGGTTTATTATATGTATTTAGGTCTAACGAATTATATTTTAATTTGGACAATCTGTATACTGAGATTAATTAATTTATCTTTGTCAATTAAATAGTAAAAATATACATGCTGGGGCTGAGACATTATATTGAGGTTTTTAAAATTTACCCAGAAATACCATAAAGATGAAAATGGAATAAGGCAAAGTAAACTGAGACTAGTGTCTCTTTTCATATCAAACTGCTCAGTTTTCTTGAAAGAAATAAAGAGCTGCAGATTTGTAATAAAAAGATGATCGATGTGTTTATCACCATCTAAGATCATCAATAATAATACCTAACAATTAAATACTTTTCCTAATATTACAATTGAATGACAATAATAAGTTTTGAGTTTTGTCTCTATATAGACATAACATATTAGTAAATAACTATGTTTTAGCAGTATAATAAAGATAAAATAAAATGAAGCAGTCATTTTTATCAGGACATATCAGGGTTGTATGATCTGCAAATAAAATGTTTTCACTGTTGCAACTAGGAAAATCAATAATAAATACTAAAAAAATCGTGTGGCTCTAACACAGATGCCTGAGGAATTCCATGATTACTATTAGTATAGCTTGAACTGAGATTTTTTACAGAGACATACTGCGTTCTGTTTAATAAATAACGTCAAAAGTTCAAGTTGGATATCTCTTACTCCATAGAATTCAAGCTTTGTCTATAGCATCGAATACGACACAGTCAAACACTTTGCACGTGGTCACATAAGGTAATGGAGGTTACTAAATTTTCCTCACTAAAGAATACAAGAAGCAGCTAGATGCGAAGACTACCACACTACCCGTAATTCTGGATCCAGCTTTGGAAACAGTATATTTTTAATATTGAAATGATTATTATCTACATATTTTTGGAGGGCCTTACAGTTAGAAAATTTATCAAAAATTTTTGCGTACTGACCACAATACCAAATACGTCTTGTTACGTATTTTTATATTAATTAATCTCCAAACGTAACATGTCTTTTATATTCACTTAAAGATCTTAGACAAGACAACGAGAAGAGATCCAACATTTGAAAATCAATTTATTTTCTTAAAAATACTTTAGTTGCAAAGAGAGGAAACTAACCCAGACTAAATTAGTCCAGAGACTTTACCAGTCCGCTGTGTACATATAAAGAATTTTTCTCTGTTCCATTGGTTGAGACGCAAATTAAAATAAAATCGTATAATTAAAAAAAATGGAGATTCTAACGTCAATATAGTTTATAGTTTCCATGAATATAAAAATATTGCCATAAATTATAAATACTACTGGGCCACTAAATAAAATATCTAGCCGTAAAGATTACTGTTAAATTTCACATTTAGTAAATTCAAAAATTTGGAACAGTTGTTTTTCTGGGATTCAGCCGAACGTTTTATTAATCAAATAATCCTACACGATTAGGCTTTGCATTGAAAGGGCTTTATTTAACAGACATTGACAAATGACTTTGAGTCAATTTGTCGACAACTACTAGTCAGTATATTGTGCGACATACATATTACGTACTGAATTTCACACTAATTCCACCATCATAGTATATTTTCAAATGACATAATCATATTTATGATATTCCACAAAAGCAAGGATGATATATGTTTGGTTTTATTCAGCTGAATTGTCCCTAATATAGAGTTATCTCTATATTAGTTAGGTACATAATGTTTGATTTATGAAATAATAAAACAGATGAAAGAATCGAGTTAATAAGTTTTAATAGGATTATGCTGTTTTTCCTTTTAATATCACCCGTTTACAATTTACATTATCAGTCAACACCACAACTAATAAAATCTTCCTACACTACCGGACACCTCTTCATGCAAAGCTGTGTTTAATGTAACAAATTAGTGTCCCATTAGTGCATAACAAAAATTACCTACCTCGTGCAAGAATTGGTTACACATTTGGGAACTAGATTAAAGACATAAAAAAAGTGCAAATAGATTCTATTCAAAATTCTTCATAGGGTCATAGGCTCGGAGGTGTGAGCTATAGTAACTTCCTTCCAGACGGTCCGAGTTTAAATTCGGACCAATCCAAAAAGGTGAATGGGCCTGTTCACGTCATTATATTTTGAAAGGGATGTAAAAGTGTGTGCTACGTTTATTTGCGGTATGAGCACGTTAAAAAACCGTACCGCGAGAGAAAGTGAGGATCGACAAAACCCCAGATTAGGAGTGTTAATGTTCGCACAAACCTTGAAAAGTTTATATTTTGGCCGTTGGTGATTGGCCTTGGTAGTGGAAACAGAATGATTAAAAAAACTTCTTCTAGATATTTTAATTTTTGAATGAAACATGTGTAATTAGTTCTTTCTTTTCTGTAATACGATTATCTCTTTGTTATGGAATAATTAGACTCAGGACAGAAAGATAAAAGGATTAATTTAAACTAGTGTGTTAAAATAAAAATTACATACAGGAGCTCTTCGCTGGTGCGTTGTAAGACTGTAACTAATGTTCTGTTTGTAATATGACTGATTAGGGTCAACGAGGAGAAATCGTACTCAATATTATTCACTCAAAATGCTAAAAATAAAGTCTTGACCTCAGATTTCTAACAAAATTAATAAAATTCAGGTCTATGACGTCAAGTATTTCGGGGTTCTATTAGATAAACGACTAAACGTTTCGAAAAAGATTAACTCGAGCTATACGAGTCATTTGTCAAGTTGTTTCTATTCACTAATGGCAAATAACGGCAGACTAAATAGGACCAATGAAATCCAATATACATGTATATTGAGGCCGGCCCTAGCATACGCGGCAGAGGCGTGGTGATGAGAGTCGTGCAATAGAACCCAAAACGGGCCATATCCAAAATAGTTCGCAAAAAATTATCAGTACACCTTTTGGGTAGTCTGTCGTTCATTCATCGGGAACTAAACTACAACAATTTTAAAGACAATCCGAAAGACAAAATTGTAACAAACGAAAAGTCGAGAATTTAGGATATTAGCTGTAAGAATTTTATTCAAAAGCATGTTGGACAAACTAGATGATCATTTCAAATTAGATTCGGAAGGTACGTATGGCTCATCTCAAATATGGTAGAACAGATAAGTATAGTATTGCACAACATGCGTTTGATTACAACGAGGAAATAGTAGCAATTTAAGATTATAGGAATGTAACAAATGCTAGAAATCCGGATGCATTTGGAAGTTTTTGGAAATTAAAAGTGTAAAAATAGTATGAATAATGACGGAAGGCCAATCCCACATAATCCCCTTTATTGGTTAGTGAGTCATGGTTCATCGAACCGTAACAATAGTTTAAATAGGATAAATTGTCGGCATCCGGTTAGTTTTAGTCATCTCCAGATAATGCCAAATTGTAGCAAATTTAATGCTGATTTTAAGTCCGAAGAAATCAAGGCTAACTGCGGTTGTTTCCGAGTTACTTCCAAAAACTAATACTTATTTTCATTTTTTGCAAATATCGCAAAAATTATTAGTAGTACGAAGACCAAAATTTGACCTTCTAAAAGCACTTTTCCACGACCACTTCAATAGCGTGTTACCCGGGACTTACCCGTTAATTCTGAGGAAGAACTGCTCCCCAAAGGGCAACAAAATTTAGTATTTAAAAAGAATAAAATTAATAATAGTTTATTTAACTGTGAAACAGAGCAAAAACAAAAAAAATAAAGAGGTATAACTGCTTGGCAAAATAGTCAAATACGGATAACAATATGTTTAGTGACAGGAATTTATATTACCCAAGTACATAGCTATATCCTTGTGCGTTATAATATGTTATTATGTGTTAATGTTATTATGATACAATTATTTTGCCTTACAAATACGAATTTCGTAACTAAAATTAGAGGTATAAAATCTAAAGAAAATTGTAAATCTTAGTTATAGTGAAACATCTAACTAATTTGCATTATATAACTTCTCTCTACATATAACATATAAACACAGTACCGTAAAGTTTCAAAATTATCGAGGATTGCACGATGACAGGGGAAAATAAATAGATTTATACGAACGTCAAGCATCCGGAGGGAACGTCTCCCTCACTCTTCCAGTCCTCACTCCTCGTAATACTGCACCAGTAGCGTCTATAATTCTTGCCTGCGACTAGCGAGCTTTGCACCCCAGACTTGTTCTTATGGCTGCAAGAAGACACTATACTTGACATGATAGATTTTGCAATGGTTTAGAAGGAAAAAACTGGGTGCTTTAACAAAGTGATTTTGTTATTACTAGTTGTTAGGTAGCTAGGTTTTGAAAAATATTTTACCCATTATGGTGCTACGCTTTTAATTAATAACAGTTAAATTGTTAATTATAGATAGGTAGTATTGATATGTTTTTATGAACATTCCACATAGGCCAAGTGGCCGGCGGTAAGCGAAACGCGACGCACGCATTGTGTCCCCGGCACCCTTATGCCCGCGCTAACATGAGGGAGGCCGAGACTGAAAATAATTAAATTAGTTTTCCCGTCCAGCTACTCAACGAGGAACCACGCCCGGCCAGCACAGTAAGCAAACTCGTGAGTATAAGGATATATTGGTATTTAAATTTCATGCGGAATTATTCAAGTCCACAAACGGGTGACGTAGCTGTGATAAACCGCATGACTACCGTATATCATCCTGCTTCTGCGTTTAGCAGTGTTTAGTAGCATGAGGATTTTTACAATCAAATTAGTTCCCGTCTGAACTCCAACCGAAGCACCACGCGGACTTGGATAGTAAGTAAACTTGTGAGTATAGAGGTACATAGGTATCCAAAGGTAATTGCGAATTATTCTAAGTCGATAAACGGTGACGTAGTTGCAATATTTCGCGCATGACTACCGCGCTCATCCTACTTCTGCTTTTTGGCAGAGTTTAGTAGCTTGAGGATTTTGCAGAGTATCCACGAACAGTCCGTTGCTGCCGCCCGTACCGTCCAGATGTGACGACCCCGACCGCTCCAGAGGGAGCCAGCACAGGATCGGAAGTAGGTAGCAAAGGTTTGATAAAGGTTTGGTAAATAATCGGTATTACTTGGCTGGTGAGTACTTTCCGGGCTTTATTTTTTAGAGTTAGTGAACCGCGAGCGCTAAAACGTGTCCGCCTCCATATCCTTCCTTAGAAAGGAGAGCGGCCGAAGGTTGGAATTAGAACCGCGATCCACCGCGTTACCCGCGTGTTCTCCAGGCCACCTGAGCACGTAAAAATTCTGCAGGGTGACTTGGAGATACTAGCATTTGATACCGCGTGTCCTCTAGGCCACCTGCGTCCGTTTTTTTGGCAGGGTGATTTAGAGGTATTTCCGTAACCGCGTGCCTGCCAGGCCACCTGAGCACGTAAAAATTCTGCAGGGTGACTTGGAGGTATCGTCTGTAATCGCGGGTCCGCCGGGCTACCTGAGCACGTAAAAATTCTGCAAGGTAGCTTGGTAGCTTTGACCATACCGTCGTCGTCTTAGATTTGCAACCGTCGGCTTGCCACTCCTTCCCCCTCCAACTTGAACCGCGTTATACCGCGTGCCCTCCAGGCCACCTGAGCACGTAAAAATTCTGCAGGGTGACTTGGAGGTACTGTCAGTTGTCAGCGCGTGTTCTCTAGGCCACCTGAGCACGTAAAAATTCTGCAGGGTGACTTAGAGGTACTCCCGTAACCGCGTGCCTGCCAGGCCACCTGAGCACGTAAAAATTCTGCAGGGTGACTTGGAGGTATCGTCCGTAATCGCGGGTCCCCCGGCTACCTGAGCACGTAAAAAATTCTGCAGGGTAGTCTTGGAGTTTGACCATCCCGTCGTCATCATCAATTTGCCACTGTTAGGCTTGTTACTCCTTCCCCCCCTTACCGTAACCGCAGTCAACCGCGTGCCCTCCAGGGCGCCTGAGTCCGTTTTCTTTGGCAGGGCGCCTTGGAGATACTCGTTGGCATATGATAAGACCGGAACCATCCATCAGCCAAGCGATAATAAGTAACCGCGTTAGATAGGCATAGTTTGCTTGTATTGGCGCTTGCTTCCCCTCCTGGTATCCGTCAGCCGTCTGCATGTGACCGATTGGATTCATCGCTGCTTACCGTTTCACCGCTTCATTTCACCGGCTTACCGTATCGCACCGCTTGACCGCCCGCTTACTGCCCCGCTTGTCCGTAGTGTAGTTAAGACCGTAGTAGTATAAGACCGCTTGTAGTTAAGACCGTTGTAGTATAAGTTGTAGTTACTAAGGTCTGTATAAAGTGTAAATAAGAATTAGTGTGTAGAATAAATGTACATATATTGAATGAGAGTCTGTTCCTTAACTGTAGTATGTAAGTTCCCTTTTTCCCGACCCCTGGCTTAGCCGTATCTTCACTGCAGTTGCCCGGCCTCTATCGTCCCGCCGATAGAGTAAAGTGGTGTTTCTACACTCTAAACAGAAACTGGCGCCCGAGATCTCCGTACCGCGAGCACCGCCGTAGTGTTGGGCGTCAAAGTGACACTTCTGCTCTTGGGGAGAGCAACGAAGTACGTCACAGTACTTACACGTGGAGATAGGTGACAACGCGTAAATCCCTTGAAAAGGTACAATTTTCTTCAAAACAAACAGCAGCAAACTGCCACAACCAAAACGATGAAAATCGTAAGCTGTAGGAAAATTAAGTTATCCCCGAAGGATGATTTCACAATCAATTTTAATTTTCTTCCCACAGAAAGTGTTGATCACTATCAAACGTAAGTTAGCACTCTTTTTTTTTTCTTCTCAACCAACCAAAAAAAACTACCCGATAAAAACTATTTGAAACTTGACGATCCCAGAAATAATATCAAATATTTAAAATAAAATTCACTGATAAGAACAGAACCAGACAAATAGTGAAATAGGCTAACACCTGGGCTGGTACACGGGAACATCAATATTGAAACAAAGAAAAACCGCAATTTAACCGATCAGTCTTATAAATATAAAATTTAGCTATTTGGGACAGTTTGTTCGTTATCTTAACGACAAGTTTGGTTATGCATTTTAGAAGGATAAGGCGTTATATTCGCGCGCGCGCCTATGTCTCAACCGAATTGTTGCCTTGTACAAATAAATCCTAAATTACTAAATATGCGTAAAGTGACAACCCGCGCCTGAAAGAAGTAAACAACTTATAACCTCTTAAGTGGTTTGCTGAAATAAATAGCAATAAACTATTTTACAATATATATAAGAGGTATCGTATATTACTATTTCATGATAACGAACCAGGAGTAAAATAAACCGTAACAACTGTTGCTAGTTTTTTTTCTATAGTGTTCAGCTTTCAAGATGCGACCTACAACTTTCAATTTTTTTATCAACGCCATATTGTATTTTTACAGATTTGAAATCTACATAAAATATCTTTCTCGTGGTGCATGATACAATAGAGTGTGCCCCAAATTCGATTTGCACCACTAGGATATCAGAAACTTTAAGATATAGAGGGTCGGTTAAATGAGCAAATGTTTTAGCAAATTGAATGCTCATTTTGAATCCGTCGAGAGATCAGAGTTAACGTCTATCGTTTCCAAGTTATTTAAAAGAAAAAATTGTATTTTCGTTTTTGCCAAATATCTCAAAAACGATTAATCGTACGAAGACGATGATGCTCTCTATATTTCATAGTTTCCGATATCCCAGTGGTGAGAATCGAACTTGGGACACACTATATACATCAAAAGAATGAGAATTTTATGTAAATTTCAAATCTGGAGAAATCCAAAACGGCGCAGATAAGGAAAGCGAAAATTGTAGGTCGCATCTCGAAAACTAAGCACTACAGAAAATTAATAACGCTACTAAAACGTTCATGAGAGTGCCTTTAGAAGATAAAAGTCTTGTCTTTATACGGTTTATCATTTTTGAGATATTTGGCAAGAACGGAAATACGAAATTTCAGTTTTTTTGTAAATAACTCTGAAACGATCTGTTAGACTTGATTTCCTGACGGATTCAAAATTAGCATAATACTTTCTGAAATGTTGTTAATATAACCGTCTCTATCTCTTATAGTTTCCCATATCCCAATGGTGTGGATCGAATTTGGGACAGTGTATAGTGTTTTGATATTTTGCGCAAAAGCACGTCACATCAAAGGTTCCAACCCAATTCAGGATAAAAAAATTAAGTAATTTTTAAACTTAGTATACTTTTATTTTTTTAAAAGAAGAATGTTAGGTATTAACTTCTAATATTACACGAAATTCTTTTAAATATTTATTGTTTGAATATTTACGTGCGTACGCTGAGAACTATGAGTGTTTATACGAGTGATAACAAAAATTCGCTAAATTCCTTTTTAGAGCCAGACCTGGTTAATGACCACTTCTTATCGATTTTTAACGATATTGCTTGTCCAGAAAATGTTGCACATTTTAACTCAAACACATATAATGAAAACATTACTTTTAAGTTCAATCTAGTTAATGAATCTACTATAATAAATGCAATAAATGTTCTCAAATCGAATGCAAGTGGTATTGATGCTATCAATCTAAATATGCTATTACTATGTGCTCCTGTCATTATGACAGATTCGTTGCATATAATAAACTGCTGTTTAGAGATGGGTTATTTTCTCAGTGCATGGAAGACTGCTTTAATTTTTCCTTTGCCGAAGGTCTCAAATCCAGTGTCTGTAAATGAACTGAGGCCCATAAGTCTTCTCCCAATATTTTCAAAGATTCTAGTAAAAAATTGTCTATGTACAAATAAATGAATATTTTTCAAAAAATTCCAAAACACCAATCAGGTTTTAGAAAGGCTCATAGTACAACAACTGCATTACTAAACCTTCATGATACTATTATCACAAATCTATACAAAAAACTTGCAACAGTACTCATTATGTTAGATTTTCCCAAAGCATTTGACACCATCAGTCATGAACTCATGTATGCTAAACTGAAGTATTATGGTTTTGACTCCATTGCACTGTTATTTTTTGAAAACTATTTAAAACCACGATCTCAGCTAGTGCGAATTGGAAGCACTGAATCCTCTGTTGGAAATGTGTTAACGGGAGTTCCACAAGGATCAATTTTAGGTCCCCTGCTTTTCATTGTATACACAGCTGACATGTATAATAAAATAAAACATATGTCTATGCAGACTTATGCGGATGATACCCAAATGTTGTTTCAGTTTAATAGCGACAATTATCACTAAGCAGCTCTTAGTATTAATCAAGACCTTAGTTATATTGAAAGGTATGCTCCTGAAAAGAACTTAATGCTCAACGCATCGAAATCCTCCGTTATGCTCTTTACTTCTGCAGCTAAATATATTCAGCTAAAGTCTAGTATTACTTTAAGAATGTCATGATCTAATTAGTTTATGCGATTCTACAAAAAAAATTAGGACTTTTATCTGATAATAATCTTCGTTTTACTAAACATGTAAGTAATTTGATACAGAAAACTTATCTACGCTTAAGACTTCTTAATGCAAATAAAAAAAGTTTGAATTTTAAATTAAAGAAAAAACTTCGTGAGAGCCTTGTATTGGCCATTATTTATTATTGCTATATCGTCTACTATCTTTGTCTTGATATGGTCAATAAGAAACATATTCAAAAGATACAAAAAAATTGCTGTCGACATGTTTTTGATCTTAGGAAATTTGATCATATCTCTAATAAAATTAATCAGATACAATGGTTAAATATGGACAATTTATTTAAGTATTTTATTTTGGTTTTTGTTCATAATTTATACACAACTTCAACACCTCTCTACCTTAAAGAAAAACTGATTCCGAGAAGTACTATTCATAATGTTAATGTTCGTGGCAGAGACACATTAACAATGCCTCTGCATAGCACTTCCATGTTTCAGAGCTCATTTTCGTACAACGCAATTTATTTATACAATAAACGAAACCTAGATTTTAAAAAGTATACCGTTCCTAATTTTAAAAAGAAACTCAAAAAGTATCTTTTAGATCAGCAGTTACTTGGCAACTCATTTTAATTCTTGATATTTTTTTCTCTTCTTTTTCTTTCTCTTCTGTTTGCATAATTTTTGGGTTAATCTACTCATTACTTTTATTTTTTACTTTCTTTCTTTCTTTTTTTTCATCTTTTTAATTTAATGTTACTATTATTTATATTTACATTTTTTTATGTAATTATTTATATTGGGTTAAGTGTAAGAATAGCTTTAGAGCTAAACTTCGCCCAGAGAGTAAATTAAATAATTATGTAAAATTATTAATTTAATAAAGACGTTTTATTATTATTATTATTACTAAATTATTATTATTATTATTACTAAAATATCTCAATGGTGTTTATAAGTATTATTATGTTTTATATACAGGAATAATAATTATTCTAGCTGGATTTCCATTTGATGTGTAACTAATATCTTAATACCATTTTCTTGTAAAGTTTGTCGCTTTACCTTTATCAGTGACAACAAAGCACGAATACCATCAAACTGAAATGTGCATCAGGAGTTAGAATTTATTATAGACATTACCGTCATTTCATGTGGTATTATTGTGTACTTGCCAGATCATAGCATTAAAGCATAAAGTGGAAATGATGATCGATATTTGGATTAAATAATAAAATCTAGAAGGAATATTTGAAACATCCATTGAGGTACAATTGAGAAGGAAACCTGTAAGAATAATAATAATGCATTAACAGTATATCTAGATCATTATGAACGTTATTAATTTATATTGTAATATGTATGTTATATAATTAATTTGCGAATAAACAAAGTATCTACACATTTTTATTTAGGTCACAGGAAAATTCATCTGTTTGCTATTTTAACAATATTCTATTGACTATCTATAATAATTTCAATAATTTTCAGCCGAAACCCAACCCAGGGTGATTTACGTAGGCCGTGCATTAGAAGTTTTTCAACTTGCAATTGGATTAGGAACTTGAAATTTGGTATGTTGTCATAATTGATCATGTCCGTTTTACCTAAAATATTTTTAGTCCTCCAGCTATACAGGGCGTGCCAAAAGTCGATAACAACTTTCTTATTTTAAATGGAAACCTACATTTTTTTCACATAGTTCGATTGACATAATTCTGAGTTTAGACAATCTAAGTTATATTAACTTATCTATTACAGTTTTTGACATATGTCGATTTTTCTGAAAAAACTACCGCTGTAGTAGTTTACGAAAAAATTTGTATCTCGCAAACCGATCAAAATTAGGAAACCATATTTGTGGAGCAGTTAGCTGGAAGTCCAAGCTAACTCCTGATGTCTCATCGATGGTCCCATTTTGTACCATATGGACGGACACAGGCGATTTTCAAATGTGTCGCATTCAAAAATTGTCAAAAACAGAATTTTTTCATATGGCACCTACTTTTTTTGACACCATTCGAAAGAAAATTGAATTTTAGGGTGAGTTACTTAAGTTTTCCCTATACCTAACTTCAACCTCTATCGAGTTATTCAATAAAAATCAAGAAATGCCGAGATAGGGTAAAACCCCCAAGGATTGGCACTTTATATTCCTATTAAAATCGAATTCACTAAATATTTTGGTATATAATTAAAATCTTTTTCGGTTAAAATACAGATTTATTTCTAGCCATAGAATCATTCAGCATTTTAAACCTGAACTGTCTGATTACTGTATAATTTGGCATCAGTCATTCTAATGGTTGGCACTCAGCATCGGGGTGAGGAAGTAAAAAAAGTAACTTTAATAATAGCAAAAGAAAAATATATATATAATTCTCTGAAATATCAACAGAAACTTTTTACAAAATAAGTATAGTATGTAGATATAACATGTCATTGTGTTTAAACAGATTTATTTTTGCAAGGTTGACAAACAAAAAATTCTCCATAAATACCTAGTTTTTCAAACGTTGCACATGGTAGGTTCGTACACATTTTTGATATTTTATTTCTACATTTCTCAAATATATATTATTTGCACATACATAACACAGCCCTCTTGGTACAGCTATATTATTTACTGGTACAGAGTTTTTGATTTCTGGTTCAGTCTTTTCAGGAAACGATTTCTGCACATGATTCTCCGCCTTAAAACGTGTAGGTTTTCTTGTTGTTTCTTTGTCCTGAAGTGAAATTGGATTATTATAATAATAATTGATGTCAGCAGTGTTTGTTATTGCCATATCATATTGGTTTTTTGGTATATGGTTTTCCACTTCTGGGTCAGTTTCTTCGAAGAATAAATTACGCACATGACTCTCTGCCTTAAAATGTTGTGGTTTGGCTGCAGTCTCCTTTTCTTGGAATGAACTTGGAATGGGACAATTGATATCAAATTTGTTTTTTATTTTCATAAGCGCCTCATTTGTGATCAGCATTGATGATTCAGGTACATTTTAATATGACACCATTTCATTATTCATCTTCACTTTTTCATTAACCCCTCGAGGTTTTGTAAGTTTTTGTTTTCCTGTTTTTTGATTTGTATCTTTGTTCAACAACTTATTCAGTCTTTTTTCTTTATTCTCTTCCTTCTTGCGTTCCTTTTCTTGCTTTATCTTTTCTTTTTCTTCAGCATTTTTTTTTAAACCAGTAGATGTAAGGACAAATGATGCTCTCTTGCATCGCCTCTTGCCTTTTCTCTCAGGAATTCTAACTTTTGTTAAATAATCTTCAATTCTGGCTTCTTTATGATCAAAATTCTCATCAACACGGAGGTAGTCCCCAAAACTTCTAAGTGTACTTTCACTAACATCTATTGGAGATTGTTTATCTTTATTTTCCTTTTCTTCTTCATTGTTCTCGTTTATGTCAAACTCATGCAGTTTTTCTATAGTGGATTTCCCATTTTCCTCATTTACAAAAGCTGTTCGAAGAGTATCAGTATTTACATTTAATTTACTTATATTCATACTGCTGTTTAACTTTAAATCTTGCAAAATGATTACTTTTTGGTCAGTTTCAGGGAAATTATTAAAATTATTCAAATTATTATTAACATCTTCATGGAAAATGACAGGCATCTGTTGAAACCCTTCCGCTGTGAAATCTGAGAGTACAGACACATCTGCATGAACAAACGATTTTTGAAAAACAGTATTATTATTGTCTGCAGGTATCAAAGTTTCGTATAATTATTTTAGTTTTGATAATTATCACATTGTAATTCAGGACAACCAATTATACTATTCTTCAATTCATGAATTTTAGCTTCTCCAATAAGTTCTGTAACGAAGTGATTTTATTTGATTAAGTTAAGTTAGGTAGCTAAGTGTTATTTGTCGGTTTTGAAGAATATTTTGTCCATTATATTACTGCGCTTGTAAAGAATAACAGTTTAATTATTAATTATAGATAGGAAGTATGGATATGTTTTGTGAACATTCCACATAGGTCGAATAGCTGGCAGTACGCGAATCGCGACACACGAAGCGCGCATCGTGCCTCGGCACTCTTCTGCCCACGCTATCATGAAGGAGCCTGAGACTGAAAATAATTAAATTAGTTTCCGTCCAGCTACTCAACGAGGAACCACGCCGGCCAGCACAGTAAGTAAACTCGTGAGTATAAGGATATATTGGTATTTAAATTTCATGCGAAATTATTCTAGTTGAACGGGTGACGTAGTTATAATATACCGCGCATGACTACCGTATCTCATCCTACTTCTGCGTTTTGGCAGTGTTAGTAGCATGAGGATTTTATCATTAAGTTAGTCTCCGTCCGACCGCTACTCGAAGCACCACGCCGATTTGGATAGTAGGTAAATTCGTGAGTATAAAGAAATAGGTAATTAAATTTAATGCGGAATTATTCCACAAACGGGTGACGTAGCTGTAATAAACCGCGCATGACTACCGTATCTCATCCTACTTCTGCGTTTTAGCAGTGTTTAGTAGCATGAGGATTTTATCATTAAATTAGTTCCCGTCTGAGCTCCAACCGAAGCACCACGCCGACTTGGATAGTAAGTAAACTTGTGAGTATAGAGGTACATAGGTATCCAAAGGTAATTGCGAATTTTTCTAAGTCGATAAACGGTGACGTAGTTGCAATATTTCGCGCATGACTACCGCGCTCCTCCTACTTCTGCTTTTTGGGCAGAGTTTAGTAGCTTGAGGATTTTGCAGAGTATCCGAGAAGAGTCCGTTGCTGCCGCCCGTACCGTCCAGACGAGCCGACCCCGACCGCTCCAGAGAGGAAGCCAGCACAGGATCCGGAAGTAGGTAGCAAGGTTTGAAAAAAGGTTTGGTAAATAATCGGTATTACTTGGCTGGTGAGTACTTTCCGGGCTTTATTTTTTTAGAGTTAGTGAACCGCGAGCGCTAAACGTATCCGCCTCATATCCTTCCTTAGAACGGGAGAGCGGCCGAAGGTTGGAATTAGAACCGCGATCCACCGTGTTACACCGCGTGTTCTCCAGGCCACCTGAGCACGTAAAAAATTCTGCAGGGTGACTTGGAGATACTAGCATTTGATACCGCGTGTCCTCTAGGCCACCTGCGTCCGTTTTTTGGCAGGGTGACTTAGAGGGATTTCCGTAACCGCGTGCCTGCCAGGCCACCTGAGCACGTAAAAATTCTGCAGGGTGACTTGGAGGTATCGTCCGTAATCGCGGGTCCGCCGGGCTACCTGAGCACGTAAAAATTCTGCAGGGTAGCTTGGTAGCTTTGACCATACCGTCGTCGTCTTAGATTTGCAACCGTTCGGCTTGCCACTCCTTCCTCCCCCCTCCAATTAGAACCGCGTTATACCGCGTGCCCTCCAGGCCACCTGAGCACGTAAAAATTCTGCAGGGTAACTTGGAGGTACTGTCAGTTGCCATCGCATGTTCTCTAGGCCACCTGAGCACGTAAAAATTCTGCAGGGTGACTTAGAGGTACTCCCGTAACCGCGTGCCTGCCAGGCCACCTGAGCACGTAAAAATTCTGCAGGGTGACTTGGAGGTATCGTCCGTAACCGCGGGTCCCCCGGGCTACCTGAGCACGTAAAAATTCTGCAGGGTAGTTTTGGAGTTTGACCATCCCGTCTCATCATCAATTTGCCACTGTTAGGCTTGTTACTCCTTTCCCCCCCCTAACCGTAACCGGATTCCACCGCGTGCCCTCCAGGCCGTCTGAGTCCGTTTTCTTTGGCAGGGCGCTTTGGAGGTACTAGTTGGCATATCATAAGACCGGAACCATCCATCAGCCAAGCGATAATAAGTAACCGCGTTAGATAGGCATAGTTTGCTTGTATTGGCGCTTGCTTCCCCTCCTGGTATACGTCCGCCGTCTGCAAATGACCGATTAAGTTATCGCTGCTTACCGTTTCACCGCTTCAGCCACCGGCGTACCGTATCGCACCGCTTGACCGCCCGCTTCCTGCCACGCTTGTCCGTAGTTAAGACCGTAGTAGTATAAGACCGTAGTAGTATAAGACCGTAGTAGTATAAGACCGCTTGTAGAATAAGATCGTTTGTAGGTAAGACCGTTGTAGTATAAGTTGTAGTTACTAAGGTGTGTATAAAGTGTAAATAATAATTAGTGTGTAGAATAAATGTACATATATTGAATGAGAGTCTGTTCCTTAACTGTAGTATGTAAGTTCCCTTTTTCCCGACCCCTGGCTTAGCCGTATCTTCACTGCAGTTGCCCGGCCTCTATCGTCCCGCCGATAGAGTAAAGTGGTGTTTCTACACTCTAAACAGAAACTGGCGCCCGAGATCTCCGTACAGTGTGCACCGCCGTAGTGTTGGGCGTCAAAGTGACACTTCTGCTCTTGGGTAGAGCAACGAAGTGCGTCACAGTTCGCAATACAATTCAAAATTGATCGATTGAAGTTGGATAGGGTCAGGTCTAGAATTCTCGTCAATATTATTGTTAACGTTACGAAGTTCTTATTTTCCCAAACATTTCGTATATTCGATGGCATTAGAATCCCACGGATACAAATCACAAGCCTTAAATCCATTGATTATACTTTCTGGCTTAAGATGAGGTATTGCCTCTTTTAAAATCGGAGCAAACTGTTCTTTCTCCAGATTGCAGAATGGATTTTTTCTGCACCATTCTAGTACACCTTTCTTCCATAAATATTTGAGAGGACGGAAGCTTGCAACATCTAGTTGTAGAATCCGGGTAGAATTAGGATATAGAGACACCAATATTGAACTGAACATAACTTACTCAGTTCATAAGTAAGATGTGTTCTATGCCCGTCTACAAATAAAATCACTAACAGTTCGATGCTGCTCCGGGTCAGGAAAGGATGAAAAATGTTTTTGATATAATCTATAAAAATTTCAGTTTTCATCCACCCATTGTCACTAAGTGCTATCCACCAAATATGAGGAACACTATCGTTGACAGATTTGGAAAGCCTTTTATTGGGGTAAATAATTAAAGGTGGTACCACTTCACTTGCAGCCAAAAAGGAAAACATCACTGTCAAATTCTGTTTTGCTTGACCCAAATGTACTTCGTAAGCATTCTTCGTTTCTCGAAGTGCAATCACTTTTCCAAACAAAATTGGAAACATGTCTCGTCACCACTGAACACTCTGGAAGGATTCTCTAGTACTGACATAAAGGCCTTCTCTTCTAAGTAATTCCGGATCTGTGTGAACCAACCCCTTATGTTTTTTCAGAGACATTCACTGATGCTGCAGCAACGCCCTCAGGGGTACGTTCTGCTAAAATTTTATGTCGCTTCAAGAATAGGTGGTACCAATGATCACCAGGGAGATTGTCCTTAAAAAGATTTTGACATTTAGAAGCATCCATAAAAAAATTTCACTGATTGCTGGACATCAGTTTTTCTCTTAGGAAAACCTTTACGATTACTTTCCAGAATCCAGTCAACTAACAATTCCTCCTCATTTTTCGTCAAGTAGGGGCCACTTCCAAATTCAGGTTTTGTGAATTTGGTGCTAAGTCTAAATTGCAGAGTAGCTCGTGGTATACCATAATTCTTTGCCATTTCTTTGGCAATCCTAAACCTGTATCATTTAAAACTTGTTGAGGTGTAGCTTCACTATATATTTTTTTAATATTTTTCATTTTTTTTTATTCCACTTCGGCATCTGAAAATATTAATTTTTGTTGATACCTGTCTTAAGATTTACAGTCGTTGGCACTGATGTCAATGATTAGAAGTAGCACTAATAATAATACCAAATGTTATCACCGCTTTATTTTAGTAAAGTTTTAACATGAACAGACGATTATGATGAGTAAATATTATGAGATGCCATATATTATGAAATATTGTATAACATAAACAATATGTATTCAAATTTGCCTAAAAATTAGAGTTATTTTTAACAAGCTACTTTAAGAAATTTTCTAATGTCTTACCTTTGTCAACGTATGCGTCACACTTCTTAACTGTTCACCTCCATATTGAACACTCACGCATGCCCAATATCTTCCTAATACTACTAACTGTTGTCAGGTTGCAAACATATACCAAAATTTTGGGTAATTTAGTTATAAACTAAGTAAATTAGAAAATATCGACACCGTGCCACTGGTTGGGTGAGTGCCAATCATTGGGGGTTTTACCCTATTCCTTTCTTTTTCAAGTATGCCATGAAAATAAAAGACAATTGTAATTAAGAAGGTGCTAATTCGAGTTGTGCTAATTCTTAAATAAAATTGATTCGAAAATGGAAAATTATCCAAACGAAGTTGGGATAGACTAGTTTGTGACAAAAAATTGGCATGTCACAAAAAATTATTCAGCGATCTGCCCGTGAGTTTAATTTAAAATATCCAAACTTACCAAGTATGACACGATTGAGAAATAATTTTATAAATTTTGGGAAAGTGGCTAGACCCATTACGAGAGTTAAACCCCTAACTGGCAATGAAGATAATCAAATTACCATTTTCGGATATTTTCAAGTCTATCCTCAAGCCTCAATATGAACGACGTTTTTGGAATTGGGATTTTCATACTCCTCAATACAAACCTTTTTACACCGTCATAAGCTACATCCTTTTTCATTCATAAGACTGCAAAAAAAGTACACCCAGGTGACTTTCCCCGTAGGATAAACTTGCGAGGATTTATTATTCAAAATACAAGCCGCATTCTTAGAAAATATAATTTGAACTGATGAGGCAAAGTTTTGTCAGCAGGGAGTTTACAGAAGGCGAAATCGATATTTTTAAGCTTCCGAAAATCCACATATGTTGCTCAAAGTTGAAAATCAAGTACAGTTTCCAATAAATGTGTTTTGTTTGGTGATGAACCAAGAGGTACGCTATTTTATGTACGATGGAAATTTGGCTAGCGAAAGATACTTAGAAATTCTTCAAAACGTGGTAGAAACATTTCTTGAAAACTTGCCACTGGCTAGAGCTGCACACTATCAGATGAATGGGGCACCACCACAAAATACAAGAACTGTGGATACCAAATTGACATCCTTGTTCGATCACTGTTGGTGGGGAAATCGAAAACCATTTCTGTGGCCTGCAAGAACTCCAGATCTTACTCCTTTAGACTTTTATTTGGGGTAGGGAAAAAGATTTGGTCTATTCTTCAGTAGTTCGCAATATAAATGATTTGAGACTTAGAATAATACAGACTTTTGACAGTCTCCATCCAAATGAAATCAGAAGCGCTACGAAAACTGTTGAAAGTAGAATAATAGAATGTTTGAACAAAAATGGTGCTCATATTGAACATTTACGTTAGAGTTCTGTCAACATTGTTCTTGTTCGTTAATAATAACTTGTCTTGTGTAATTAAATAGGAATCCATATTTTTGATTAAAATATTAAAATTGTCTTTTGTTTCCATGAAAAAGCAAGGAATATCTCGGCATTTCTTGATTTTTATTGAATGACTCGATAGAGGTTGAAGTTAGGTATAGGGAATACTTAAGTAACTCACCATAAAATTCAATTTTCTTTCGAATGGTGTCAAGAAAATAGTAGGTGCCATTTGAAAAAAATTCAATTAGGTTTCCTAATTTTGAACGGTTTGCGAGATACACATTTTTTCATAAACTACTACGGGAGTAATTTTTTTCAGAAAAATCGACACATGTCAAAAACTGTAATAGATACGTTAACATAATTTAGGTTGTCTAAACTCAGAATTAGAAGGCCAATCGAGCCATATGAAAAAAAATTAGGTTTCAATTTAAAATTAGAAAATTGGTATCGACTTTAGGCACACCCTGTATAGCTGGAGGACTAAAAATATTTTAGATAGAAGGGCATGATCGATTATGACAGCATACCAAATTTCATTAAGTATCTAATCCAACTGCAAGTTGAAAAACTTCTAATGCACGGCCTACGTAAATCATCCTATATTATATCAGTTAGACATAGTCTATTTTATATCCCTAATGCCTGTTCTGTAATTGGGTATATTACCAGTTAAATAGTGTACTCAAATAAATAAATGAATGAACAAGAGAATGAAAAAAATTAAAGAATGAATGAATAAATAAATGAATAAATAAATAAATAAATAAATAAAAGAACGAATGAACGATTGAACGAATAAAAAAATAATCTTGAACGATTGAGCAATTGAATGAACAAATGAACGAAAGAATGAAAGAACGAAGAAACGAAAGAATGAAAGAACGAAAGAAAGAACTAAAGATCGGAAGTACGAAATAACGAGAGTACGAATAAACGAAAGAACGAAAGCACGAAAGAACGGAAGAATTAAAGAACGGACGAATGAATGAATAAAAGAATGAACTAATGACAGAACGAAAGAACGAATGAACGATTAAATGAATAAATTAATGTATGAGAGAACGAAAGAGCCAAAGAACGAATGAAAAACGGACGTATGAATGAATCTGTAAATCAATTAATCAATAAATCAATGATTCAGTTAATGAATAATTCAGTGAATGAATTATTCAACGAATGAATAAGTAAATGATTAAATGAGTCAATGAATGAGAGGTTCAATGATTGAATTAATGAATGCATGAATGAATGCATGAATGAATGCATGAATGAATGCATGAATGAATTAATGAATGAATTAATGACTGAATGTACATTAAATGCAATAAATATAATTACATATTTGTTTTTGTTTATCCATTTTCTAATGCTGGCTGGAGACAAGGGAGTCAGTAGGGTATGTCTAATACTACTACAAACGTCAGAGTTTGGATCATAATTCCCATCCTGACTTACTATTGAAATCTGATATCACTCGACACATAGATAAATATCTCCCTTACTAGTTTGTCAAAAAATTTGATTTAGACAAGATAATCTAGATAAGATGCCTCATATTTTACATTACATTACATTATTTGAAAACCTAAAAGTGAGTGTCATATAATCATGTGAAGCAGGCAAAACAGTTAATTTTCAACAGAGTTTTGGTTTTTTACTATATACAACTTTTTTGTGTTTAAAAAATGTAAATTTTACAGAGATTATTATTATAATTTTTGGGATAGCTTTATCACGTAGTGCGTTAGTTAGAAAATTTTGATTTGTGATCTTATGAAGCGACGACATTTTACAAATAAGTTGGAATTTACAGCGCATAGACATCAACACTATCTCACCCTTTACCCAAAACTACCTACAGGCTGAAAATTGAATTGACCTTCTCTATAATAAAACCTTGCAATTTAAAATATCATCGAGTTTGCATATCTAAGAAATTAAACCATTCCAAATTTCAACTTTATTCTAGTAGAGTCCGAAATTTATTCCAAAATAAAAATAAAATTGGAATCATTAGAGCTCTATGACTTCTTAAAGAAGTACTCTTTGGGTGGGTTAAGTAGGTTGAATTTGAGCAGTATCTCATTACTTTTGTGACACCCTGTATAACATGTGAGAATAAATGAAAAATAAAAAATCGATAAAGTTGGGTTAGTAGCCTAAATATTTATTTACGTATTATGTCAGATACTGTTATAAACTTCTAAAACTTAAGGAATAAATTATTTAATTATTTGAATGAACATCTGTATAAGATCAGTAATTAAAAACTGATCATAGTAATTATAAAAACTATTTTATTTATAAAAAACCTAATATCCTGCTAACATGCAGAATTTGTGCCCTCAACAAAAAAAAAATTAAACCCAGAAGCCAACAAATCTGTAAAATTAAATAAAATTAATGGATTGCTGCGTCAGTAATACGAAACCATTTACCTTTAACAAAATGCCTCATTTAAAGATAGCAGTAAAGTAAGACATTAAAAATCTTAATTAGAGGCGTATTTCTTAAATATTGTTAAAGCCAGGCCATTCTGTTATTCGTTTAAAGTGTAATTTAACCTGAAAGAGAGCAACTAGGGCGCTTTCTAGTAATTAATATTCTCGCACACATTCAGCCATATATCTTCTGCCAAGCCTACCTCTAAAATGAAAATGGAGCTGCAGAGATATGAGTTAAGGTTTCCCTTTCTTTAAATATATTCGAACTAATTTAAATTCCATATTCTTTATGTTCTTCCTAAAGTTGTAAAATACATGAGCGAATTTAAAATATGTGATTCCAAAATAAAGCAAGCATACCTACCATGTTCCCTGAAAAAGGAAACAACAATATTCTTGTAATATGTTTCTTAATTATTATCCCTCCTCAGCATAGTCCACTTAACGAAATGGGCCAAATTAGGAACAAAAACACATAGATGCTTGAAATACACAGTACTATACTCAATTTGCATTCTTATTTTCACATAAGCCACAATTAGTATGTCAATGAAAGCATTCGACTTACAGAGCCCTATGTGCATTCTACAATTGTACATGTAGTGCTACGTAGCTATAAATTATTTAAACAATTGTTAAATAAAACTCTGTGCCAAGAAAGTTAGTCAGAGATTTACTTAAATTTTTTTTAAATATATATAGGACAATAACTTTTTGCTCAAAGAAGATGCTAGAAAACATTGTAGGACGCCATTATTAAATAATTGTGGACAATATCTGTCTTCACTGATGCTGCTCAGGCCTTTTTTTATTCAGCTCGTGGAGAAAATGTGTTTCTACACTCTAGAACAAGGACTGTCACCCGAGAATATTTGACATATCGCCATACGTTAGGGCAACACATTTTCTCTTGCGTGGTTCAATAGTACGTCAGAATGTAAAATTTTTTTTATAAAATCTTATCTATTTTGGTAATGGAAACGCTGTTTATTTTTATAAAAGTTTTCGTTAAATTTAAACATCAGTTGAAAGATAATAAAGTCAAAATAAAATATTGACAATAGCTTCTATTACGATTCTCTGCAGATACAATAATCTTCAGTAAATAACTTTAATATGGATAAATATTGTTGTTCACTTGTTTCCAACATCTTTCGCAAAATCAATATCGTATGTTGAAATCAATATTTTACACTTATTCGACAAATAGGTGAATATGATTACGACCACTAAGTAACATTTATGAAAATATGCACGCTGGCTAAATTTATAGTAGAATATTTACATACGGGTGGATAAAACGCGTGAATAATTTATCGTATGAGACAGTAATACGACAAATTACTGGATGCAGGACAGTTTGAACTATTAATGTGCCTTATCCTCAGTGAATGTCTGCAATCAGTCTCGCCCATCTAATTTTATTCACAGCATATCGAAAAAGTTGTGCTGCTATCAAGCCTGTCGATTGTCGTAAGTATCACAACCATGAAATTCTACGTCTCCTTTACGATCTTTTTTCATTGAATTTACTGTATGATGAGCTGAAGCAGCTTGTACTTTGCGTTGTTCCACACGATGTGTCCAATATAAAACAGTTTTCGTTGTTTCACTGTTTTCAGCATTTCTTGATCTTCTTCCATTGATATTAATATAGCCTCGTTGGTCGTATGATGAGTTTATGGATTTTGACTAAAAAATTCTGCGAACAGTTCAATTGCAATTTTATACGGAGATGTTTTGAAACTTATTTCATGAAGAATTGTTTGTGTAAGAACAAACTGGTTAAATTTTTTTGCCAATCCGTAACATAATGGCGAAAATCTTTCAGCTAAAATTTTAATAAACACTTTAAAGCTATAGTAACTAGTAATAATAGTGAATATGGTTCTAATTTCTTAAGCTTTAACATACTTACCTTTTTTTTAATGATCTCTTCTCTTAACACCATTTGTAACATACTTTTATTAGTAGATATGTTAAAATCTCCCAATTTCAGTGGATATGATAATATTTCCAATAACTTTATAAAAAACTGAAAATCAACTATCTCTCAGCCACTAGCATTTTTAGTAATTCTATGTCTTAAGACGGGAACTTTTTCAAACATTTTTAAATTAGCTATTGTACAACCTATGTACAAAAGAGGTTATCCTAACGACTATGACAATTACAGAGCAATTAGTTTGCTCTGTAATTATTCCAAATTAATTGGACTAGCCCTTATTGATCAGTTATCATCTTTTCTGTATAATAACAACTTACTTTCACTCTCAGCATGGGTTTTGCAAAAATAAAAGTATGGAATCGGCACTGTGTGAATTTAAACAACTAATCATTAATGCCCTTGATAACAAGCAATATGTCTTAGGATAATTTATGGATTTCTTCCATGCTTTTAATATTGTTGATCATACAATATTCCTGGATAAACTAGATAGGTATAGAATCAGAGCAGTCGCATTAAATATATGGATAACAGAACGCAAATTGTAAAACTACTTTATAAAGTAACCAGTGCTGCTTGTGACATAACACAGGAAGTTCCCCAAGGTTCTGTTTTAGGTCATCTGCTAATCAATATTGTTGCAAATGATCTAAAATATATTTGTATATAATTATAGATGTTTATTGCGTGTTACGCGGATTACACAAATATTTCAATTGTTGAAAGGACTTAAATGCCATTAAAAATACTGTTGTATGAGTATATTCGAATGTTATCCAGTGGTCTGATAAAAACAAGTTTAATTTAAACAAAAATTAACTAATATGTTATTATTGACTTTACGAAGAAACCTAAATGGTTCTTTTCTTAATGTAAATGACTACGATATTAAGTTGTGTGAATCGGTCAAAATATTAGGAATAACATTCTATAGTCTTGCAATGGGAAAATCATTTAGATACCCTGTGTAAAAAATTACGCAGTAGTTGCTTCGGATTAAGGTTCTTATCTACACATTGCTGCCGTGATGTTCATTTGAATCTTTATTATGCTAATTTCTATTGCCATTTGAAATATTGCATATATATTTGAGATAACAGCACACATGTTAATCCAGCGTTCATTTTGCAAAAATTTGCCATTCGAAACAGCCTGAGAGCTGCCCTAGTGCTTTTAAAAAGTTTTAAATCTTGACTGCATCTAATTTATACATACTAGTTTTTACATTTGTATACAAAAATCAGCATAAATTTCTTGCCAGCCGAATTAACGATAACCACAATAACAAATCTACGAGATTACTACAACAAAAATCACATCGAACAGCTCTGTACCAAAAAGTCTTCATTATAAAGGCTGCAAGTTTCTTATTTTGTATCTAATGATATTAAAATACTCTAAACATGTATGTTTTTAAACAAAAATTAAAAAAATACTTCTGGACAAAAATTATTGTTATGCTGTCTACCACTTCTTTAAATTAATTTTACATTAATTGTAACCTGTGTTAATCAATTTCTATTGTATACACTTTCTAGTGCCCAATCTGTTTTTACATTACAAAATATATATGTTCTTCTGGCACGGCTTCGTATTACAGGTTTTTTTTTTCTAATTTTGTATTACCATTTTTGTTATCACTTCTGACCTTTATAAAACAATTTCTGTTATACATTTTGAAATACTTATTATAATATATTTTTCTTGACTGCATTATTGCAATTTTCTAACTTGTATTACGTTTTTTATATGATTTTTTGACTTGTGCAAAACAACAAAATTACCACTCATTACGTTTCTTATTTTTGAAAACTTTCAGATTTTGAGATTTTTCGCTAGTTACACATTTTATAATAGTCTTAGATCCTCTCAACATGTAATGTTCTTCTCCAAAGAATTTGCTACATTCAATTTCGTTTTCAATACAGATAACGGTAGGCAAGGGTATCCCGTATTTTTTGTCACTTGAAAGGTCGTTTTCCTCGAAATCTTCCTAATCAGTTGTACATTAGATTCAGACGAAACTGGGGTAATGTCGACATAGCTCAAATCGATGTTTTTAAAATCCTTTAAAAACACTGGTCTGCAACGAAATCCTCCTTTAAAAAATTATGCTATAAATATGAAGATTTTAATGCTCTGAATCTATTCCCGTTGGCCGATTTTTTCTATCACGTCTAGATTTTTTTATATGAATTTTTTTTTAAATTTCATAATTTTTGTTTTTTTTTAATTTTTTTTTTTGTCAACATCAAGAACAGTATACATACATACAAAATAAGTTTTAGCGAGTTGTAAGAGAAAGAAAGAAAGTATTGACAGTGATTTTTATGGTAGTAGATATGCGCATGCGCAGTATTCGCTGTGACTTTACTTTCTTTCTCTTACAACTCGCTAAAACTTATTTTGTATGTATGTATACTGTTCTTGATGTTGACAAAAAAAAAAATTTAAAAAAAAAAACAAAATTTATGAAATTTAAAAAAAAATTCATATAAAAAAATTTAGACGTGATAGAAAAAATCGGCCAACGGGAATAGATTCAGAGCATTAAAATCTTCATACTTATAGCATAATTTTTTAAAGGAGGATTTCGTTGCAGACCAGTGAAATTATCATTTCCAATCAAGTTTTCTATGTATTTAATACAAAGAAACTGATTTCTCCTCACGAAACATGAAACATCAGATAACATAGATTTTCTTCATAAAATTTCATCTAAAAATATATGGATTTTAACATCAACAGAACGATTAATTTGCACTTCCTTATTAGAAAGTCTTTCGAACAAGAATTTCATTTGGTTTAAACCACTTTCTACTATTTCCCTTAAATTAATGTATAAATGGTTATGGTTAGTATAATAGATGTCATAAGCAGTTTATACAATGAACACTTTCTTCATAAGAATCCATCTAAAAATATGTAAATTGCAACATGAATTGAACGGTTAATCTATACTTATGTATTAGAACGTTCTTTGAACAAGGATTTAATTCGGTTTAAATGATATTCTGCTATTTCCCTAAAGATAATGTAAATGGTTATGGTTAGTTTTACAGATGTTATAAGCAGTTCATAAAACGAGGTTGCTTTACGGAACTCCGCCATTTCTTCAAGACCAGCTTGTCGACAAAAGTATAAACTATTGTACATCATTGTGATGTTGGCAGAAATTAAAGAAAAAATAAAATGTGAAATTAGGATATTTTGGTCATTCTATGCTAATTTTAATTTAAGGCCTCTACAGTAATCACACCATCGAGTGTTGACAGTTAAATCACTCAAGTTTGTGTATCCATAAAAAAAACATAAACTTTTTTTTCTAAAAACTCACTAGTTTTAGGCGGCGGCGTTTGTTTTTTCGCCCTACAATGTCCATATTTTACAATGAACTGGTTCCCGTTGAAAAAAATTGGTACCACAAAGCCCTTAAAATCTACCGAAGCATCAGAATAAAACACATAAAGTGAAATTCTACTTTCCATCGTTCTAGGCATAGATTTAGTATATTCTAGTTCTACGTTCTAAGTTGAAGTGGGAACAGCAGAGCTATGGTGTTGATCCACTAAACTAAATAAATTTATCAGGAAGTTCACTTGTACTAAATGCACCTGAAAATATTTTATCGCGCATGTGCTCTCTTGTTTACAAAAGATAAAATCTGAGACATTTATAGTGCGTTAAGGCGACGCTGACACAAATTCTAATCAGACGTTACATGCATTGTTATAAAAAGTATGTTATTTATCGTTCACAACAGGATATTTTGCTTAGTAGGTAGTCATTCCTCTAATACACAAAATTCACTGTTCAGCTATTGCACAAAAACATACACATAGTAATAAACTAAAACATAACCAAATTCTTCTTTCACATATATGAAACGTCTTGGGTTTCTGGTCAACGTCTCATTTATGGGACACCAAAAAGATGAACCATTTCTTTACAAAATAAAAGCTATTAAATAGATTGTAGATTACAAGATTACCATTTAGCACTAAAAGCCCGTGATACGAAATGCCGAAATGCAATTATTTAAGTACAAATAAAAAATATTTAAAACTGAAATTATGTTGACAAAAGAATAAAAAATTCACAAGTTTGATAAACTACAATACGGTTTCTATGGTAAAAAGTTAAGATATAACCGTAAATAGGTACATCAAGTCATCATTTTAACTCAAAGAAGAGATTTTAAAACATAGTTATTTACAGATAGAGAGTCAAAACTAACCGTCCCAAAAATAGGAAATTGGCAGAAAGAAAGTTAAATACATTCATATTTTAGCATAAATTATCAATCAGTGTATTTAACTATTGTCTATTTATGTTTTTTTCTGACAATGAGTCATTGTTTTGCAGGGGTGTGCGGTGAGTTTTGATACAGGGGAAGCAGTTTGTGATATAGGGTGATGGGTAGTGCGAAGCCCCGAGCGAAGCGAGGCAAAAATTTTTGTAAGAAAAGGGGCGTGGCCTTTAAGAAAAGGGCCGTATACTCATTTTAAAGCAAATGTCGAAAGCTGCAAAGTTATGATATCTAGAAAAAAAGTACTCTTGTAGGACCGCAACTCCTCAATAAACATAAAACATAAAAACACCACAAAAATTAGACAACCCCCGATTCCAAAGCCGAAGATGCACGGGCGAGGGTTACACTTATGAAAAAAATGCAGACACATAACCATACCCATCGACATTGCCAGCGCCGGTGGCGGGGATTGAACTCGCAGCGAAATAGAGAGTTTGTTAAGTCACACTAGCCATCGCGCACTCTCTAGTCAACTATAAATTGAGCCGGCTAGTTAAGTAGTTAACATACACATATCTACCTATTTATAATGTAGTTTAATCCGCCTCACCTTTTTGCGATGTCGGAAATAACTTCGTCGTAAAAGTTTGAATTTTGGGACATCTCCTTCACAAAGTCACTTTCTATTGTCAACAGGGACAATTTTGAAAGCCGCTCTTCACTGATTGAATTTCTTGAAAAAGTTTTTATTCTTTTTAAGGTCGAAAAACTGCGTTCAACCGAAGCACTAGTTGCAGGTATCGTCAACACTAATTCACACAATTTCAACACTTCAGAGTAGGCCTGATCCGAACTATTTTCTTTTATAAAGATAATAATCAGTTCGTTGGCGTTATGTTTCTGAATAATATCTTCTGTAGCATAAATAACTGAAAGTTCCGATCGTAACCCAATTATATCAAAAAAATTTCCGTAGTTATCACTCAATGACTGAAGTGCGTTTTGTGGAAACTGTTTATTTTTAAATTCATTAAAATTACATAATTCTAAAAATTGTATATCACTAATATTTTTAAATCTGTTGCCCAGTGATATTGTCCAAAATTTCGATAAAATGTCTTCGATATGAAGTTCTATAATCCACTATAAATTCAGTTCGTATTCTTTTTTCTTTGCGGTTCTAAATTTTCATTACTAGTTTTCTCCCAGAACTTTTCAAATTCGTTTCTTTTGTTACAAATCAAATTTTTGAATTCTTCAATTTTCTTTACAAAAAATCCAACCTCATTTGATTTAGTTTGCAAAATATTGAATAAATTGTCAGTAAATGGGAATATTTCGGAGAAAATATTTAACAAAAAATTAAAATCAAAGTCTCAGTGTCCCAATTATCTTTGCTTGTAAAATATTTTCAAATAAATCAATTAGAGGCTGTCGATATTCAGATACAGTTTGTACTAGCCTCCCATTGTAATTCCATCGTGTTGGAGCAACTCTGGGTAGTCTCTTCTGTATACTTCTAAATCTAAAGCTCGTGTCCGTTTGGCACGCTGCAGATTGAGCAAGAACTAAATTTAATCGAAGCGCAAAACAATGTACAAATATTGCATTCTGAAAAGTCTCTTTTTACTTTGGCCTGCAGGCCCCCCAATTCACCAGCCATTACAGCAGCCCCATCATAACTTTGGGCGATAAGTTTAGCACCACACTGTAGATCATCGACTATCTGACAAACTATAGTATATAAAGCTGCGGCCGTTCTTTGCGTTGTTACGGCTAAAAATCCTAAAATGCGCTCTTGGACTTTCCCATTTGCATTTATGTATAGCGTACTACGATTGACAACTGACTAATATTCGTAATATCGGTTGTTTTATCTAACATAATTGCGACAAAAGGAGCTTTTTTTATTTTTTTGCTTGATCTTTTCTATACAATATTGCTTATCGACTGAATCAAATCATTTTGAATATGATTTGATGTACCGCGAAATATCGTGGAGTGTTCCAGATGGTTACTTAAAATTGTATCGTATTTTGCTAATAAATCAACTAAATTGATAAAATTGCTCCTATTAGCAACGCTCCGAGATTCAGTATGACCTCTAAAACTAAGTTCATTTTCGCCGAGAAAACAAACAATGTCAATAAGTCTTTTTAACACTTCTCGATTTTTCCTTATGCTTACGATCACTTTCTTTCAACTGCTGATCTAATGAATGCTCAATTCGTGATTTTCCAAATGTTTATTCTTTTGGCACCGCTCGCAAATCAGTTTCACACTTTTTGTCACTTTGTGAATGTTGTTTAAATCTGAAAAGCCATTTTTATTCCAAACACCTTTTTCATTTGTGAAAAGTACACATGACCAACAAAACAATTTACACAAATTTTCACAACCCCCTTAACCACTGATTAGCACTATACACTTAACGTACCTATAGCATGATTTAACTTTCGTTTTTAAGAGTTTTAAATCAGGTGTTGGTCTGCCGTTTCTAATAATATCCAGTTTATCTTGAAACGAATATGTTGAAAATCCCCTTTTCAACAAATTGCACACCACACAAACGCAAATAATATTTTCCACAGTGCTAGGACCAACTTCCAAATTTAATAAGCAATTCTAAAACTGCTTACACGCGCACTAATGTTCAACGTTTTAAAAATCACTTGTCGCCGCACCACAGGTTTAGAAACACCAAAAAAGTTTTTACAAATATAGCACAAAAGCTGAGAATAATGCTAGGAAGATTAATATTAAGTATAATATTAAAATCTATATTAAAATCGAGATTAAAATCTATTACGATGCTATACGGCTCAGATATTAAGATTATGAAGTGGAGATGGGATGCATTTCAAGAAGTTGCTTACATATATCGAAGTCATGCGAGTTCGTGTTGGCTCGATTAATCGAGTGCGTCATCTTTACGCTTTTATCATGCAACATTATCTCAGCAGTTGAAAAGCAGGACCGTGTCTATTGAAATTGGGTAAAAGTAAATTTTAATGATTAATATATGTGATAAATAATAATTAGGTTCTAATTGTGTGTTCTTTTTAATAATCCCAGGGGAAGCACTGCTTCCCTTGCTTCCATGAACCGACCGCCACTGTTGTTTTGATTCATTAAGAGCGATATTTATATACAAAAACTGAAGTATAAATTACTACATAAATTTACATGACTTTTTTTATATAATTTATTTGAGGAATAAAAAGTGGTATTAAAATTAAATTGTCCTGGAATAAAAGGATAATCCATTTAAGGAGCACAGTACGTGCACAGAATATTTTCAAGCTGACGGCCTACCGAGATTTACGGCATGACATTTGTCAATTTTTTTTAATAAAATATATGGCGATAATTCAACGTCTTTTTATTAAATTTGGTAATAGAAATACGGTTTATTCTTGTAAGAAATTAGTTTTTGTGTTCAAATAAAAAGTACCAATTGAATGATAATAAAAATAAAACAATTTATATTTGATCTATATCTAAATCTCCTGTTGTTTGTAATTAGTATTTAAATATTTACTGGCACTAATTCCAAGATATTTATCAACTAGATTTTCTGTGCTTTGTTGTTTTTAAATTTGCGTGTGTACTAAATTAATTACTGCCTGTGTCCGCAGCAATGCATTTATAGAATAAGCAAATATAGAGATACGTCTAGGCAGGCTAAGACATCTGACCAATAAGTTAATAATTGGTGGAACAAAGACCCGATTATGAACCTATGTCTCAGCTTCATTAATCAGTTTGTACATCACTTGTTTTAGCGGAGCGGTATCATAATATTTTTGCAATTATATTTTTGACATTATATCAGCAGTTGTATAATCACATTTCTTGAAAATTACCTTTGACCATTGACAAGTACTCGGTAGCGGCCAGTGAAATTTAGGGTATGCTGTATCTCATTGTTGGAATATATAAAAAATATTATTCTCCAGTACACACCACTGATCAAAGGTAAAGATAACCTTCAATTTATTTAGCTTGTGATTTTGACATACGCGCAAAGATACAAACAACAAAGTATATATCTGATGTTAACAAATTTATTTACAGGCTGGGCCAAACTCGATGCCCTAGGCCTTTCTTCTCAGAAACGGTTGAGGATATATAAGAAATTCAAAATGCGCTTATTACATATCTATGCTATTATTTTTTATTAAAATAAAAGATTTTTCAAAATGATGTTGGACCTCATAACGCTATTTATAATTTTTTTCTCAGACCCACTACCTTTTCTCCATTTGAAAGATTATATTTTTTCGAGTAAATAATATTATTTTCAATTTTTCCCATCTCTGAGTCGTTTGGAAGTTATGACGTTTTTTTCGAAAAAATTGTAATATGGTTTGGAGTACTTACTAGTTTAAATTTTATCGTTATTTATGCCGGCCTATCTGTGACATTTCGATTTCATTGTTGTCATTATATGTGGTTATTGAGTAAAAGTGGCAAAATTAGCAGCATTACATTAAAAAATGATTACAAACGATGAAAAAGATGTTATTAATACATGGCAGTGACCGCCTTGCTATGGTTTGCGCAACCCCCAAAAACGATAACGAAAAAATTCGTACTTAATAATCAACCCAAATATTCGACTTAATTGGTTACAATGTATAATATATAATTTACTAAAAATACTAATGTCGCAACTCGGTGTTGTCGTCACCCGGTGCTGTCGTAACCCGGTGCCGTCGCTATCACTGCTATTTACGTTAGACGCTGGTTTGCGGACAGCCCGCAAACCAATTTGTTCCATTGCAGTCCTGCGCACTCAGCCTCTCCCTTCCCCACACGAGTTTATTATTCCATAAAGGTTCAACAGGTTGCAAATCAGGCGCAAACTTAGTAGGTTAGCAAGAGCAGGGCTGCCCTGTTTTGTGCAATTGTACTAGATCTAATACAATGAACAAAAGTTTAGTACGTCAGCAACTTTTTTGCAAATCTAGTACAATATTTATAAGAAAATATTTGAATTTCTCTGTAAAATTTTATTTTATATTAATAACAGATTTCTGATATTGTATTGCATGAATGAAAATTTTTCCTTAGTTCAGTTTGAGGCTATTTATGTCTAGATGACATTACTACAATTACTGTTGGTTGGATTGGGATGCACCCAAACTAACCTTGATTTGTCCTCCATATTTCAAATATACTTAGATCTTGGATGCAACAAATAATGTAATTGGTGCTAACATCAATGACATTCTTTATTTTGTCCAAAAGAATCAATAATAAGTCTGGACCTGAGTATTAAAACGGACAATCTCCATTTTTGCCACTTCTGAGATATAACCATCACTAAAATGCCCCAGTTAAATACTACCGATACAAAAAAGGCAAATCACCTAGTGTTATTGCCTTCTGATATATCATTGCCAGTGTAGGGCTTATTTCCAAAGTAGTTTAGGCCAAAATATATAGAACTCACCCAAAATTACTGATTCTTCACCAAAAAGTCCAATGTCCATAAAGCGTGGATCATACCCATATTAACGCAATTTATATCGACAGAGTAAATGTAAATTGGCCCTTACTAAAACATAATCTCACTTTATTTTTAATTTATATTTTTATATAAGTTAAATATCTGATGTGGCCTGCACATAACTTTCTTATACCAGTACCATATATATCATCCTGATCTAAAAAAATCGTTCTATTTATTTCTTCACTTACCTCAATTAAATTTTAATAGCGTACCTTGAAATGTTTCATTAAAATTTTTAAGTACCTAATTAATTATCAGCGTCATACTGTCAATAATAATTCATGTCATATATTTTAATAATTTTTTGTTGCTGATATTGACATTTTTGTAACTAAATTAGACCTTTCAAACGTCAAACTGTAAAATTTATCCTTACCCCATTTTATGAGGCCAAATGTGTAAAATATTTCAATTTACATCAGCTTTATTTAAGTACTTGGAAAATAGATTCGCTTGATATAGTAGACATGATTTATAATCTTTCATCAAGAATATGTTTTTTTGTAAAGTCAAATACAAAAAAGTTTGAGTCCCGTGGACTCCCTTTCAGCTGGCTAATTTTGTTCATCACCGAATTTTTCATTGTCTTAGCCTTTAGAACAAGTGTACCAAATTTGAAAGCTTTATATGAAAAGCTGTGGCTGCTATCGCGATACTACAGACATGCGAACAATTTTTTCTTTTTATAAAGTTATGTTTTTTCATTACAATTCATGGAGATTCGTACAGAAATGCAATAAAATTTTTTTAGTTTTTTCCCGAAATCGAAACTTTCTTCTTCTTTCATTGATTATGTCTCTTCTGGTGGTACCACATTTTTCAAATTTAATGTGTCACCTAAAATGTTGTTGGCAATCTTAACTGCCAAATTTGGAAAGTCTCCCATTAGTATTTTTTGAGTTATCGCGGATACACACATACACACACACACACATCTACACACACATCCACACACACATCCACATACATATCCACACACATATCCACATACACGCACCGACAGACATCATTCGGAAAATAGTCAGAATGGATTTAGAAGGGTTCAAAACGTATATATCAATCAAAATCTCGAAAAAAATCACGATTACTATAACTTCCTTATATTAGGTATAGGAAAGTAAAAATATAAAATATAACATATAAAATGTTATATTTTATATTTTAAATTGTAACTGGAAGAAGTCTTCTTTAAACTTGTAAATTTAAATTTATTTAAACATTAAAAATACAAAAAATTAATGCACTTGCGTATCATAATCCACAAATTAACTAGAAAAAGCACTTATACACTTACAAAAGTAACTTTCACTGGTATACCCCAAGAACACACATTAGACATTATAGCCAACATTGATAAACGTCTAATAAAAAAACACGATCACTTAATAGAACTTTTACTGTAAGTTAGTGATTACAATAAACCATTTTTTCAAAATCTTAAACGTTCATCTGATCTTAATCCTGAAGATTTTCCTTCCTTAGAAGATGAACTTTAAAATTTCTTTGGTTAAGGGTTTCTGAAATATTTGGGAACGTTTTCATGTTGTTAGATTAATGCAATTCGTTTGTCTTTAAAATTTAAAATATGTTTTATTTAATATTCATGCATTTATCAATGTTGGCTGTAATGTCTAATATGTGTTTTTGGGGTATACCAGTGAGAGTTAGTTTCCTAAGTGTATAAGTACTTTTTTCAGTTAATTTGTGGATTATGATATGCAAGTGCATTAATTTTTTGTATTTTCAATGTTTAAATAAATTTAAGTTAACAAATTTAAAGAAGACTTAGTTTTAATTTTGTTCCAGTTTTCCCATTATCCAGCTTCTAAAAAAAATGCGGTGTAAGGGGTACTATCTCCTACACTGAATCCATCAAAAGGGCCAATTTCCATCTAAATCATAAAATATCAAAAACTTCTGACGAATAACATAACTTCAATAAAAATTATATTATTTTGAAGTATTATCCTGACTTTCATTAAAATAAATACTTACACTTTTAAAACGTAGTTATTACTTGCTATAAAATGTTAGGCACTAATATCTCAAACAATGAAAATGGATATTGGCTCTTTTAATACTCACGTCCAGAAGTAATGGCTAACTACAAACAGAAGCTGTATTTATAAAACATATAAAAACAACTATGATTTTTATTTTTATTACCACTTCGTCAGATCCAGTGTAATTTTATACTAGATCTTAGTACAATTTCAGTTTTCATGAGTGATAACAATAATAGCTACTATTGATTAATCATGTATTATAAATATTTTACAAAATTCATTGAATAAAGTTTTGGTAAATGAAAGTCAGTTTTATAAGAAAAATTTAATGATTAACTAAACTGGGGTAAAAAACTGCTTATTATGCATATCTTTGAAAAATGTTAATCAAATCAAAGATGATTAGATAAAACCCTACGCATGCTAGAGGGGACTGGTTTAAAAGAATCAGGTCACATTTTAAGTAGTCTTGTTAAATTGAAATTTCTCAGGAGTCACATTTACATGACAAGATGTACCACTGGCGTGCAGATAGAGCAGCCAGGAAATTATATTCACTTATCTTAGTTGGAAAACGGTGTATTTTTACTAAGAGAACTAATTATTTAGTTTGGCTGTAACCTACAAAACTCCAAGCTGCAATATTATACTGCCTTCTATATTTATATATTACACTAAATGAAGAAGCTGATGGTAACTAGATTATGAGGTGGAGCATTCAAAAACTCGCCTTATTCATGTTGGTTGATTTTACGAGAAATTAAAAAAACCGATACTTTTTATATATTCCGTTAAAAGTACTGACACGTAAGGTCTTGGTCTTCCCTTGTATAAAGTAGTACTTATTTAATTTTTTTAAATATATCTATAAATATTTTCACCCAATTTTGAGTAACTAGGGGTGGAAATTTGTAATAAGCAAATTTGAGTGGACTATTTGGCGGCGAGTTTCGGAATGATATTGAAACAATATAGCCACTTTTGGAACGATAACTCTTTAATATGCCAATAAAAAGAACGACATGAATACTGGAGTCTAATTACATTTTTAAGTTCTCAGGTTCTTCTTATCCTCCTCATAGAACTACTCTTGCTCTTGAGAATGCTTCTGAAATTATTAAAGTAATAAAATAATTCAATACGACGTGGAATAACTGCGATGTTATGTCGGTGAATACCAGGAAGAACGACTATTATTAAATGACGAGATCACATATCCAAAAATGAAGACGCTGATTGGTTGCTGGGACAAAGTGAGTTCAGGAACGTATCTTTGATAGGGAAAGGTGAGTTTAGGAGAGTTAGTCAATTTTCTGCATGTCATTGTATTTACTGAAAAACAAGGGGAATTTTAAAACGTTCAATTGTCATTCATTTATGAAGTGCCATATAATGTGTAGAAGTCATCGGCACCGATCACTTTTTTTTGTTTAATCTACAATATCTAACCCTGTGTAGCTGGCAAAAGTACTTTCCATGCAAGTTCCTTCTTTTAAAGACTAAACACTCAAATTAATCCTATCTCTCAAAATCTACATAAACAAACTTAATAAATTGTGATATATCTAAAATTACACAATGTGGGTCAAACTATCTTTATCAATTATTTATCCTCAGATTCTTACTATCTGCGACAATCTCTCCTGGCATACAAACGTTACTAATATAGCCAAAGTTGCCAATAAGCATCTCTTTCTATACTAACCGTAAAGCTAATTTACCCCACATCACATAGTAATGCAATATAGAGCACAAATATGTTTTGGTTTGGAGTATTGTTTCCACATATGCACATAAAATTTCACTGAAAATTTTGGTCGCTATCCAAAATCCAATTATACGAGTGCTTGACGACTCAGCCCATCTGAGTTCACTTACCTCTTTAGAATATTGTCATATTATTGATGAAGTCTTTATTATCATTATTAGAGATTGGTCAGCACAATAAACAACACCATCACCAACGACTTGTAATCGTGCTTTTATACGAAATGTAGCAATCATTTTACTAGACATCCTTTTTATCACGAACAAAGGTGTAATTCAGTACACAATTATGTTTCCCTGAGTCATATTACTAAAGTTTTAAGATCCGGGTGAATAGGTACCCTTTCTAATCTTAACTCGCTCATGGCGAGATGAATCTTTGAGGACATGTTTTTTTATAGATTAAAGTCTAGTAAACATGTTAAAAAATGTTCCTGGTCATGTCATAGTCATAGTTCGACAACTCGAGACCCACAAAAATGTTCTTAACAGAAAACGATGGAATTGTCTCTATGTTTACCTTTATATATAAATTTTTTTTATAGCTTATAATCCAGTCGATAATACAAAGAATGGGTTCCATATAGAAAAAAGTTCAGAAGTTTTAAAAGTTGATGACTTTGTAGATAGATGTCCCTGATAACATAAATGTTGGAACCTCGTAAGGTTGCCGCCTATGCTCCAAGATGTCGTCGAAGTAATAAAATAACTCATTTCTTGTGCTTCATGTTACGAAATTAGTTATTATCAAACATGAAGCGGATCAATTTCTCTAAAGACTATATCTTGTAATATTTTGTCATAAAATATTTCGAAGCAATAGCCAAGTGAAGGAAAGTTTTTTTATTTTTACTGCCTAAATTGTCTATTTAGTTTCTCACCGCAAAGATTTGCCTTTGGACACCAGGACTCATAAATATTATTTTACACTTTACCCGCCCGAATTTTATTCTAACCGAAACATGATTTCGATGGTTGAAATACTCATTTCTATATCACGATAAAGTACAGTAAAAGGCGTATTTTTTGTATGGTATCCCCTGTATGCATAATCCACAATACTATTTTCAATGCTATTCTTCTTCGTTTTTAGTATCGTGGGCAGACCAAGTTCGCTGGGTTTTGCACTGCCGAGGAAGTTTTTGATTTAGTATCTCTATTCCCTAAATAAAATGTTTCACACCACCATCCTCATTGGAAATCAATTTATCGAGGGGTGAACCAACATTGTCGCCCTCTTCAGTCTCGCAGTACATTTTCTGTGCATATTTGCATCATTGTCCAATGGGCATTTAACAAAAATGCTACTTATGAACAGTTTTGAGTTGGACACAATACTGATGCGTGAATTTGAAATGATTCCTTGTTCGTAATGTACGTAAACAACCATTTTTATTGTGAAATAATTACAAAATGAGAAGAAATTCAGTCTAATTATCCTAAAAAAATCGGCATATTATTCATTTAGTCTACTGGGCATAAAACTCTGAAATGAATCGTGATTCAACCAATTGACCAGCTCGTTCACTAGATATAACATCCTTTTATTTTTTCTTATGGGTATACATAAATCATAGGTTTACATTATAAGCCCAAATCATTGGGAATCGGAGAAACAGAATTACGCGGGTCTGTGCAACCATATTCTATTTCTAAGAGGTGCAGGGAGGACATTTTATTGGAAATTTCTTAAGGTGACCATATTTATTTCCATTTCTTTGATTTTTTCTTAAGTTTCAATACAGGTTGTCTTATTTATTGTTTCCTCATTCAGTTTATTAATTATTTTTATTAACTTACTAAATTTGCATGTAACTAAAACATCTTCTTTAATGACATTTTTGTTCAAAATTTACATTAAATACGAGCGAGAAATAATTTTTCAATATTCCTATGAAACCACCAACCAAATAATCGTAACTCTGGAGCTAAATTATGCAATTTAAAAATCAAGCCATTGCTGAAGAGAGAACTGTTATTTGATATTTTAGAGTAGAGCAGCGCCATCATTGAAGATTTACGCTTCAATTTTACGATAAAAAGTAGTAAACTTGATACCATTTCATACAGTTTTTATTCGATATCTCAATCTTGCCTGGTTCAAAATTTATTTACGTCCATACTGCATATTTTGGACCGCACTTAAATTCATTGCTTATGTTATTCTCTCAACGACATCTTAATCGTATGTGTTAATATTAATCTTTATAACCATCAGCCTTGCCTTTCAATAACATTGTTGGTAACACACAATAAATTTGGCGAATCTGTTTCTGTTACTACCAGAAGTAGTATTTGAAGAGCGATTTGCTTGGCATCGCAGAGTATTTTTGGTGTTCTATTATCAAAAAAAAGATATTCCTTATATTTTCTCAAATACGATTATAATGTCAATAGAACAGGTACTATGACATTATATTCTGAATGGATCATAAAAAGGTTCATGAAGTTCTTAAAACGAATAAAACTATTTCAAAACTAAAAGCACAAAAAAAAGCTTTGGATATATAAATATAAGGTGAATAATTAGTTTCAAGCTGATCAAATGAAATTCTAGTAATGCTAATTTATTCTCTACATATGAAATTTTAAAATCATTATCAAATGAATGATTTTCTTCAATTAAATGATTAGAATATGTCGGCTTTTATTTTTTAATGTCAAAACTTCTGTTGTGTTCTGTAATCATTTTACCGAATGTTCTTCAGGTTTGTCCAATATTAATTTTTATATAAAAATAACAACTTGTGAAAATCGTAGTAGCTCAGTGGTGTAACTGTGGTAACTGTGACTAGAAATCTAACTATCGTAGCTGCGGATTCAAATCCTGCCACCGGTACTGGCAATGTGGGTGGGAATAGTTGTATGTCCATGTTTTCTAAATGTAACCCCCTTCTAGATAGCTTAGGCTTTGGATTCAAGGGTTGTATTATATAAGTGGTTTATTTAAACATGGAGGTTTATTTTTATGCTCATTAATGTTTTCTGCCGGGTGATAAATTAAGAACTTTAAAATGATTAGGTATTTGATAAGTTAGACAATATTGAATAATTTATCTTACCCACTCTGTCCTCTTCTAAAGCTAGATGTTTTCCTGTATCGTCTTTATTGCGATATTATCAAATTTGTGGTGTGAACGTAGTGCGAATAGAAAACTGGGCACAGAATCAAATTGATCGATTCGAACCGAAAGATAAAATTCTGTTTTGCCGTATATCCACTATATATCCTTTACATTATGGTGGAAAACACATAAGTAAGTGATTTTTATCTATTTCTCATGATATAATAGTGATCCCTATTTCATTATTTTAATACAACTGATTAAATATATTTTATAAAATAAATCTTCACGCCAATGGCTTCTAGTATTTTATATTGGATAAACTTGATTAAATTATGGATAATAAATAGTACTATATGAAACTGAAGGAATTTTATTACTGATGAAGTTGTCGTCGCAACACGAGTTTTATATATTATACTGTGTAATATACATTTGCTGTGCATATTTTCCAGTCTGGAATAATACAATTTTATTATTAAAGTTTTTATATTCCAATTATTATTCACACAAATGTTCTTAAAATGAAGTGACATGATTAGAATGTAAATTTATATAAATTCTCGTATTTGAAACTAATCCGAAGTTGTTTACAACTATTTAGTTATTGTATTTTCATCATCATTATCATTCCCAAAGCTATCACATTTACAAGGTGTGGTAATACCAAATCCCCTATTTGTTTAAAATTTGGGAAGAGAATTCTCACACCTAGCACGTATTAGCGCAAGACTATTAACATTGAGATATCAATCTTTTAGCAAATCATGGTTAGTCATTTCGGGACGGGGCAGATTGACGCTAGCCCCTCCCCCTCAGTTCATATCAAATTTTTTATCTCTGGCATCAATCACCCACAGCAAGAACAGTCTGGCATATCCATTTTCAAAACTAGCACCTTTACAAGGATGGTAACATAAAGTGGCTAGTGTCAATGTACCCCCATCCTGAAACGACTGACCATTATCTGTCAAAGTATATATTTTTAATTTTAACAGTCTGGTACTAGGTTAGGTGTGATGTGATGTACTATCCTGCCATAATGCTTCTCTTGCGTGGGTGTCGTGTCACTTTGGCACCCTTCAGTACAGTAGCTGTACTTTTGAACTTTTTATTGCGATAACGGCCTCGAGCGCCAGTTCCTGCTTTGCAGTGTAGGAGCACCACTTTATTCTATCAGCGGTATGATAGAAGCTAGGGTAACTCAGTGAGGAAACGGAATGCCAGGCGTTCTGTGTGTGGTTGTCATTTGCGTAGCAATGGACAGCTTCACCTTACCTGCTGAAAATGATTCTCGGTATTCAAATAAAATTTATACCTTTGCCTTTAAAAAAAAAGTCAGAATGCAAACAGTACTTATTCTATTTATTCATGATTGATTTCATAGAAGGAAAGAAACCAAATACACAGAAAGAAATATATATATAAATACAACTTTGTTAAAGGGGAATAAAAACCAATGTAGATACTAGTTTTTATCTACAAGCGATACAGCCTAAGAACTAGGCAAAAGGTTTATGATACGGCGAACTTTCGGAGACTACGTTAACGGTATTTACTCATAAGCAGGCAATATCAAAATAATTACTACAAGCAGTTATGAAAGCAATCTACGGTTACTGGGGTCTATGGCAAGCGGTTAGTGACTCTATGGTCGCTGGTGCTTAAGGCGGAATTATAGCAGACGGGCGGTGCAGAACTATCTACGTGCTAGTGGTTACGGAGTGCAGGCCTGCCACAACGGGAGGATGTCAATCCAGGGAATACAAATATCAAACGATATGGTTACGATATTACGCCATGCGTCACGGTGAGGTTCCTTTCACAGTTCTAGAGAATCACCTTACTCGTGCTGACCAGAACGGTTAGTGCATTACTTTCCACGACACGGTGAGGTTACTTTGACAGTTCTAGAGAGAAACCTTACTCGTACTGAATAGAACGGTTAGTGCATTACTTCCCACGGCACGATGAGGTTCCTTTAACAGTTCTAGAGAAAAACCTCACTCGCGCTGAATCTACTAATGAAATCCCGATATGCTCGTAGTTAAAATAAGTAACCCAGATTTACTCAATGAACCACGATATTTTCCGGATATCTCGGGTCGTACGGTATCTGTAGATAATTAACGGACAAGAGAATATAGTAGAAATGCGGACACAAACGGTAAATGAGGAAATGTACCAAAATCAACAGTAAAGCAATAAAATTGTAAAAAATAATTCTTACCACTCGTCGGAGCACACTGGAGTTTGGGGGTTGCTTGTATGGTACGGTCGGAGTACCTGACTACTTGTCAGAAGATGACTATTCTTGGCACGTGCCTGTGGTTTCATTTACAGATCCTCCACACGAAAATCACGTCCATACGTATTTCAAAGGATTCTGAACAAATTGCGCGCGTCGTAAATGTATTACAAGCAAACTTGGCGTACTGTGCATAAACAAATTTCCTGCGTTATTTAACATAAGCAATTGTTTACAAAATATTCCGACGCCGGAAATCGCTTTCTCATAATTTTAAAGCTATACTTGCAAAAAAGAAATCTTTAAAAACGCCATGGATTAATATTTTACTTTAAATCCAACAATAGTTTATTCTATAAATTATTTAAACAAAAATAGAAGCATACTCTTTTATCATTAACAACTACTCTCAACTCGGCTTGGAATTTAAACTGAATTGAAAACAATTTTCAACGTCTTACTTGGCGGTTGTTAAGTAGAAATATCACAATCATTGAGATAACAAAATAACTTAAGATTATCCTGAAAATAAACCAGTTTGAAACAATTAGGTTTAGTAAATATTTGTTAATCCATATACTGGACTTCTAGAAGAACTTGAACTCTGGTTCAAAACGGTTTTAAAGGAAACATTAATACCAGTTATAGTATATAGGGTGTACCAAATTAATAGATGAACCCAATTAGGTCTTACTACAATCGAGAATGGTTACTTGAAAAATCACTTCGTTACAGTGGGAATCGTGTTGCAGTAATATACTTACCTACTGACGTCGGCATGCTTTCCTGGAAGTAATAGGTAAAAGAAATTGATACATCTATGCACAAGATTTCCATCAGCCATAAAAACGTACATTAGATGTGAAAATGTTCATGCTTACATACAATGATACTGAAGCCGATCCTGACCTTTAGGCAATACGCCCCATGCACAAAATATAATTTTGGTATTTTCGGAGTCTTTACTTAATACAAAAAACAGTGTGTAAAGAATTTATTAAATTTTTTCTGTTACAAAAGTTATTCAACAAACAATGCCAACCGGGCAAGTCGATGCGGTAACGTCACAGATCATGTAGTTCTAATGCAGAAGTAGGCATAGTATGTTGCTAAATGTAAACAAGAGATGTTATTTGTGATTTGTGTTGTGAAATTTTATGTGAAGTAATTATAATGATGAATTCTTATAAATTATCATCATATTACTGGTACGTCGTACCGATATGTGAAAATACTTAAATAAAAATGTCAGAAAAACTTTTGTCCAAGTTCCAAGAAACGGAAAACGTAAAAAAGTTCAGTTAAAGATGGTTAAACGGGATCTAAAGGAATTTTCGAAAACAAGTTGCGTTTTTGCATGTATGGATCTTCTTGATATGAGTAATTAAAAAAATAATGTTAAAAATAAATATGCAAAGGCAATAAAAAATAATGTGTAAAGTATATGGCACGGTATAACAGGGTTCCTACGTTTCTAATTTTTTTTATGTTATTTTGGGGCACTAACGATATTTTCCATCATGGATTTTGTGTGAGCTTACTGGGGATTACTGAAAATAATGAGACACAGAGCTGTCAATTATTTCATTTGGGGTGAGCCTCATTTTTAGCAATTGTTATTATTTAAATAAATTTCAATCGCAAACTCACAATTTTTCCTTGAAAACGATAAACGGACATCCAAAAATATTTTTTCTGAAAGTACATACATGCAGTGTGTATATAAAATTCTTACACATATCTAACAAAAGTAATTTTTTTTATACAAAAAAAAAACATTTACGTATATACTGACTTGTCTGCGAAAGAAGACCGTGGAAAGAATGTAATTCTTGCATTCCATTCACAATTAAGTTTAACTGAAATAAATAAATTAGTGCACGACAAATTTTTGTGATCGTTTTTATCCGCTCCTACTCATTGAGACAGATATTATATTCCTAGTATATGGTTTCGCAGAAAGCTGGAGATTTATTGGCAATAATCTCTCTTGCCCCCGCGGGCCTTCTTTCGTCGGCTGGACAGTAGATTTGGGGGTTTTAATTCTATCTCTAAACAAAAAATTTAGGAACCAGAACGGCATTAGATATCTCCAGCCGCTCACGAGTTACAAGGAAAAATATAGTGTTACGTCACCCCTAAATTTGGCTAGTGTAAAAATATAACTTCTTTGTTTTTTTGTCATACGGTTTCCGATAAAACTACTATACTGTTCAAATGTATT
>JANEYF010001491.1:10000-33704 GCA_029963845.1 Rhamnusium bicolor | reverse complement strand
ACAAATAGTCAAAAAATAAATAAAAATAATACTACAAAAATTTTATTATAATATAATATAAATACAAACATATTTTAATAAAGTCGAATGAAAATATCCTCATGAATGATGTTACAGGAAAGTGCAGAAACCAGATACTTTTTTGGTTTATTTGTTTAACAAAAATTCTTTAAAGAAAATGATAAAAAAAGCTAACGTGTCGAAAACTGAAAAAAACCATAGTAGGTCAAATATTAAAAAAAAATTTTTAAATAATTTGTTTAGCCAAAACAAAATTAATAAATTTTCAAATTTCACGATCTTCAGTGTCATTATTTCATTACAATAAAAATATAGAAGATATATTTACTATTATATTACAATTTAGAAGATTCATTTACTATGTCTTACTGTATTCTCCGTACAAAAGTTATTAAATTTTCATTATATTTATTTCCTAAAGCAGTGATTTTCCTATAAGACAAGGTATAATAACCAACAAAATCGAGTGACGCGCTGGTTAGCTCAACTTCATTGTATTTAAAGTTCTTTTTTTGACGTAAGCCAACTTCAATGAACAATTTTTAAAAGTTTCATCATTAAAATCAATTACAGAATCGTCCGAGTCACACAAAAAACACTTTTTTAGCCATTTTCTATCATAATATATTGTCAATTAATAACAACGATGCATAGTAGCACGTTCTCTTGATTCAAATATTGAGGTTAACTGCTCCAAAATAACTGCTACCCTTCTCAATCGCACGAACAAATAGTATGTACACTCTTTTCATCCGATGGATGAGTTGGCGCAGCTGCAATGTTAGTCCTCTCTCTATCGCACCGGATAGTTTGCTTGGATCTCTTTGTCGCACATTTTCATTCTCACCAATATTTCGCTTTTTTAAAGCTCACCAACCGGAATTTAAACCAGATTTTTCGCAGACAACCCTATATCATTCTGTTCGCAATTTAATTACCTTTATTTTGATATAAGATTTATTCATTAAACAGATGAATGTAAATTACTAGTATCGAATTACCTGTTTATACTGGCCAACCGAATAGTTACGCCAGGAAAAAATAGACAACCTGACGTTTGCATATTCTATAGGCTTCATAGTTTTGATTGAATAAATTTGTTCCTTAAACAAATGAGTGCAATGTTTAAGAAAAAGTTATTTTTGAAATTTTAATTAATCATAGTCTTACAGGAATTTTGTAGCCAACCCACTCGCGATATATTTTATAACATATTAAAATTAATATAAAATATTTTTCATCCATTAAACGGATGGGTGAAGGTCGTCTTTAATTCGGATCCTCTGCTATTTGTGAATAATTTCATTTCAAAAAATAAGTTTGTGTTAGAAAAACAAATTGTAAAACTTCTTTACTTTTGGGCCAACATATCCTCATGCAAAATATTTATTTATACGTACACTCCAGACCCTGTATTTGATGCCTTTGAAGAAGTTGTGAAATATTTACTTTTCTAAATTATTATTGATTCGTACAACTTTTTGAGTTGAAAATATTTTACAAAATAATTTCAGGTACAAGATTTTCAAATAAATGAGCAATGGCGGTTGAATGAAGTAATGGTATTTGAAATTAATTATTTTTAATTCAAAATGACAAGAAAGTGAAAAGGAAAATAAAGAGAAAATCACAAATAAAATAACATTGACTATAGTATCTCAACAATTTTGTGTTCTTCATCGGCTTTGCTGGCGAACAGTAAGCAGCTTATCTTAGGCGGCGCAGAGAAGTGCAGTGAACGGTTCCGTTGCCTTGGACTCAAATCCGACATTGGCAAGGATTATTAGTTGCCTGTTCTTGTTCCGTAATCTGAGAACAATGATCTCATTCTCCTTTTCCCATCTCAGCCATCTTTGCTCGTTAGTCTTATTAAATTCAAACGATATTTTAAATCACTCACCTGAGATACGACCGAAGGTTAATGTCATTTTAAGCTCGTAATAGACATTTTGACGGTAACGATCTTATTATATGCTGTAATTTTATTGTTTGTTTAATAACGTCTTAATAAAGGAATGAAGATTACACTTCACTGCATAATAAATCTTTATAACCAGAATGTCTGTTTTATATTAAAAAGAAGTGAACTTTTATTGTATTGTGTAACAATCACGTTGGAAATGTTTGAAAGTAATTGTCTACCAATTTTGAGTTAAAAATAATAATTTTATTTCGTATTAACCGGTACATATAGTTAGCATATGTTACAACAAAAAAAATGTGGACTATTATAAACCAGAAAAGAATAATGGACATGCGGAAGAAATTACAATAAAAGAATGATACACTCCTTGATAGTGCAACCACTATGAACACATTAAAGAGTTTTTTTGTAATATCGGTGAGTCTGTCAAACAATTTTGACACTTTTATAACGAATAAAGTAATCGAAATCAGTAATTTTTATAATATCAGTAACTGAATCTGATATCGTAGATGCAATTGATAAATTAGAATTATATTGTTCTTATGGGTCCAATGAAATACCTAATAATCTACATTGACCGGTACAAAAAGTGGTATGGCAAACCAAATTCGTATTTTTTTAATTAAAATTATTCTAGGTATGAACAAAACGTTAACGTTTTACACGTTTTGGCTCTTTTTTAAAACTTTTCGTTTAACAACATAGTAATTTTAAAAGGAGGATAACCTCAATTTTAGGATTAGGTCCAATGAAATACCTTATAGTCTACATTGACCGGTACAAAAAGTGGGATGGCAAAACAAATTCGTATTTTTTAATTAAAATTATTCTTGGTGTGAACAATTTTTTGCCATTTTTAGCAATTTTCGAGGGTTTTTTACAATTTACTTAGATTTAAAACGGCTTATGGTCTAAATATACTTTAGATTCGTATTCAGCGGATCGAAATACATAAAAATTAGGCTTGATTTAGATCCACAAAATTCTTTTTATTACCGAAACACCCAATTTTCACTATTTTTTACGGTTTTTCAATTTACTCGATATTTGAGGGTGTACGGTCCAAACTGACTTCAAATTCGGATTCAGCGGGTCGAAATACATGTCGGGAGGTAGGTGGCGTCAAATGAAAAAACAACTTTTTTTTTTGTGTGCCAGTGTTCTTGTTGTTTTCTCCAATTATTATCTTGTTTCCCAATCATAGAAAATTACACTAACAAAAAATTTACGTGCATGCTCAACATGTTGCGCGTTCATACGGGAACTTTGTATAAGCGAAGGGACTTGTACGGGTAAGAATACTTTCAATACTTTTCGTAGGCTACGAGAAATGTATTTTTTGTATTTTTTTTCTGTAGTCATTAACATTTTTTTAATGTGCTATGCTGATCGAGGAAGCTCAAGAATAATGAAATCTTGAGAAATCAAAAAGGCTATTCGAAAGGTGGATTGGTCGAGGTGAACCAGTAGACCAACCAGCTCGCCCGCCGGATTTGAATTCTTCGGATTATACAGTTTGGAGTTATTTCAAATCTCTCGTTTATGCAGTCTCAGTAAACATTGTTCAGAAGTATAGAACGACGGGTAATTAATGATCATCATACTATTTGAAATCAAGCCTTTTGAAGAGTTCTGTGTTTACTGAAAAAGAAATGATTAAATGGCTGCATCAACAGGAACGGATGATACTTTCAACATATTTATATAACAACATTTTATATGATTTTGACAATATTTTTATATGAGAGATGGTCGATAGTTAAGCGCACTTGCCTCTTACCAAAATATTCCGGGTTCGATCCCCAGTCATGGCAGTAGAAATAACTGTGAGAGATACTACTTTCACTATACGTGAATATTGGGTGTGTGTCTGTTGTCTCTAAATTTGTATCCCCTCCTGCACAACTGTTCTATATGTGGTGTTATTATTATATATTTTTTTCGGAATATCCGTTGACGGACAGTTCTCCCGTGGTCTCCGCCGCCTCATGGGAGTCGCGCCCGCGCATCAACTACAACCACCCCATATCCCGCAGGGATTGTGACTGTAGATACCAGAATCGTGTGTCCTGAGCAGACAAAGAGAGCCCAGAATGACCGCCTGTATTTGGCATGCCAGCCACTCTGCTGATTTTTGGCAGGCCGGTATGGTCTTCAGTTATTAATTTTTTCTTTCGGATTATCCGATGCCGGACAGTCCTCCCGTGGCCTCCGACGCCTCACGGGAGTCGCGCTGGCGCATTAACTACAGCCACTCCCCACATCCTGTGGGGTTAATGACTGTAGATACCAGAATCATGTTCCCCTAAACAGACGGAGAGAACCCAGAATGACCGCCTTCTGCATTTCACTCGGCTGATTTTTGGCAGACCGGTATGATCTTCATTTCTGAAAGCAGCGAAGGCTTTAACCCCTCCAAGTACACCGACTATTAGGACGACCATTTTGACCGAGCTCCAAGTACTTTACCCAGGGTACAGCACTTGGAGCCCGTACTGGAGATCGCGATATTTGGTCCGTTTCTCCTCCTACTTCAAGGTGATGTTTTTTCTCCGCAGGTGCCGAAAACTCGATGACATACATCACCTTGAGTTGATGGTCGAGGAGGACTGTCAGGCTTGGGCATAGGTCGTTCAGTACACTTTTTATAGCGGTTGTAAATAAATTGGCCGTAACATTCACATCTGATATATTGTTATTCCAATTAGTTTTCACTAAATTATCGTGGAAATTGCCTATTGTATAATTTTTAAATGACCTTTTATTTATGTTTATAGTTCTATTTACCTTTTTTTCAAAATGAATATTAACTGTTAGAATACAATGATCACTAATTTTTTGGGGTTAAGTTTACTACATGCGATATATATTTGTTATTTGTTATTATACGGTCTATTAGCGTTGAACTGTGCTGTGTAACTCTTGTAGGCTTTATGAGTAGCTGGTATAGACCACTTTGAAATATGAGGTTTTTACATTTATTTGCATAAAAACTGTCTTTAGATAAATCAAAATTGAAATCCCCAATAATGATTAATGTGCGGTTGTAATTATCCACGTAATTTTCAAAGTATTCTAAAAATAAGTTATCACTTACATGTGGTGGGTGATATACTGTACTTAACATATAGTTTTTTTTATCGATTTTGATTTCCAATGATAGTAGCCATAAATAATTTTCAAGTGTTAGTTTAGTTTTCTTTTGATATTTGTGATCTTTTTGGATGTAAATTAAAATTCCTCCTGTTCGTCTATTTATAGTCACAATTTTCAAACTTATATGCATTTATTTGAAGAACTTTTTCTGTTACATTGATATCAACGTGCATTTCCACTAAACAAAAAAGAATGGGTCTTCATTGTACCACTAAATTTATTATTTCATCTTTGTTATTTAAAAAACCTTGACAATTTAAATACACAATTTCTTTGTTTTTCGATGTGCGTACATTTTTATTATTTGGTTGCTATGAATTATAGTTTGTACGATTTACAATTCTTTCAATGTTTCTATTTAAACAAGTGAGGTACATTCACCGCTGCGGTGAAGATGCCATATAGATTTTCAAAAGACGGACAAAGTACATCGGATCGGTTTCAGACTGATTCCAATCGATTCCTTGGGTCCGATTACCTAGAAAACAATTCCCACAAGCCTCGCCCGCGCAAGGGTGACTTTGGATATCTTCGGACCGAGTTCGGTTTTTTCGGTTAAAAGTGCGGCCTGGGTACGTGTCAACTCCCTCGGAAATTGAATTTGTTTTTCGGTTTCTGCAATCGTTGTTAAACTCGCCTAAAACGCATTTGGGAATGATCGGAGCGGTTCGGGAATGCTCGGAATCGGTTCCTCGTAATCGGTTTTATTAAAAATGATACCCTGCAAGCCCCGTTTGCCTTCGAGTATCTTCGGGTGACATCGGAAAGGTTCTGGTCCAGTTCGTGTTTTGCGGTTAAAACTGTAGCCTCGGTGGCTGTTAACACCCTTGAAACTCGTTTGCCCTTTTTAATTTCTTAAAACGCTATTAAGAGTGCTTATAACGCCTTCGGGAATGATCGGAGCGGTTCGTGAATAGTCGGAATCGGTTCCTTGTGATCAATTTTATTGAGTCTTATGCTAATATGCCTATATTTGTACCAATTCAGTCAATATTTGGGGCATTTATTGCATTTCCAAAAACAAATCAAAATTCTTAATTTTTTTGCCCCACTTGCCCGTTTTCGGAACCGGCTTAAAATCAACAGGCATATGTATACGGTAAAGGTCTACCCCTGTTGCAAATTTCAAGTCGATCGGTCAATATTTTGAACAGATATCGCATTTAAAAAAAAAGAAAGAAATAAAAATGGCTTTTAGGCCGTTTTGCCCCACTTCTCGTTTTCGACACCGGCTCCAAAACAATAGGCATATGTAACCCTTAGAGGTCCATCCCTGTTCCAAATTTGAAGTCGATCGGTTAATATTTAGGACAGTTATCGCATTTCAAAGGAAGGTAAAAAAATTGGTTGTTAGGCCGTTTTTGCCCCACTTGCCGTTTTCGGAACCGGCTCAAAATCAATAGGCATATGTAAACCATGGAGGTCTACCTCTGGTAAAAATTTGAAATCGATCGGTCAATATTTGGGAGAGTTATCGCATTTCAAAGAAAAGTTTCCGGACTACCGGAGTTCCGGACTACCGGACTTCCGGACTTCCGGACTTCTGAACTTCCGGAGTTCCGGACAGACGGAAAGTTTCTGGAAATCTCGAGATTCGGATAGATCCCAAATTTGAGGTCGATCCGATCAGCCGTTCTCGAGATACGGGGGTCCAAAGTCGCCGAGCATAAATGTATATATAGATTTTTTTAAGAAAATCTATATAACAAGGACAGTTTCTGTCGTACGCAGTATGGTTAGAATCAAGTTTAATTTTGAGTATTTCAGTAATTTCTACACAATTAATACATTTTGTATTTTCATTATCACATCTTTCTATTTTGTGATTGCCAGTACATTTAAAACAAGTGATGTTGTTTTCGCACTCCCCATATTAGGACTAACTTCCATAATGATTATCCCACAATTTCTTTTAGTCTTTTTTTCATACTTTCTAACCACCTTTAAATTTCCTTTCAATTCTTCTTTGATATCATTTTGTTCCATAATGTCTTAGTACGCATGATTTACCTATAATCTTTTATCAAGAGTATATTTTCTTGTGAAGGCAAATACAAAATGTTTGGGTACCATGGACCTCCTTTTAACTGACCAATTTTGCTCATCATCGAATTTATCATCGTTTTTGGCCTTTAGAACATGTGTACCAAATTTGAAAGCTTTATCTCAAAAACTGTGGCTGCAATCGCGATACTACAGACATGCAGACAGATTTTTTTCCATAACGTTATGTTTTTGCATTATAATTCGTCGAGATTCGTCCGGAAATGCAATAATACTTTTTATTTTTTTTTATCTTCTGGTGGTACCACATTCACCAAATTTATTGTCTCACTTATAAAATGTTGTTGACAATCTTAAATGTCAAATTTGGGAAGTCTCCCATTGGTATTTTTTGAGTTATCGCGGATACACACATACACACACACACACACACACAGACGCATCGACAGACATCATTCGGAAAATAGTCAGTATAGATTCAGGAGGGTCAAAACGTATAAATCAATCAAAATCTCGAGGTAGAAAAAAAATCACGATTACTATACTTCCTTATTATATTAGGTATAAGAAAGTAAAAACCATTTTATAAACATATCATAATAATACTAAAATCTTATCTCTGTAGTATAAAACCTATTTGTTGCCATTATCTTAAGAAACGTTATAACATTTAAAGTTTGTAAGAGAAAATAAATTGCGATTTCAGAATATAGGTTCCGAGGCGACCCTAGATCTCTCTTGTGTATCGTTATAAACTAAACAGTAGTCTTTTTTATAATTCCGGCAGCAGATGTTTTTATTGCGTCATTGCCGTCATACATGAGGGGACTGTGTTCATCTCGTGTTAGCAGTGCGGATCTGCTCAGGCTAATAACTCTAATCAAACTAGTTATTCTCCAATTGTATTTAATTGGTGTATTGTGTCAGACAATGTCTTCAAAACGAATTCCCGACATGCCACCGCCGTCTGGCTGACGCTCTACGTGCAGCTCGTGCTTATTGCATGAACAACCACCCCCAATGAGAACATCTATAATTAATTATAGTCTATCTACATGCGAATATCTCTTTTGCCGCTATTAACAAATTTTAATTTATATTTTATGTCCTACTCTGCCTAGGGTACTGTTCTATATTTAATTAATGTGTAATTATACCTTTGATGACCTGTTTTATAAAAGCACATTTAGATAACAAATGCGATAATAACTAAAAGCAGTATCAGAATTTTTTTTTATTAAACATGTCTTCTGTATCTAGTGTAATATAATTCTATATTAATAACACCAAACAAAATTGAATTAAATAAATATTTCACGATGCAGGGTAAAACTCCCAATTATTGACACTTTAAGGTTATGCTTGTAAAAATGTATAGGTTACTAAATAAAATATGTCACTTTAAGCTCAATATACACAACAAATAAATACATATCTAAAGAATATTTTCTAGTAGCTTTTATTTCCAAAAGTAATGAACTGCTACACAAAAAACTATAAAAACGTCACATTCCCAATTATTGGCATTAAAAATCCAATAACTGACACGCTGCGTCCCTAGTTATTGGCACAACCTAAACTACCTACTTAGGGTACCTAGCTATTAAATTAAAAAAATATTAGGCAATTGCTACCCTCTAAATTCACATAATTCGCATGTGTACAAACAGCACATCTGTAAAAGTCTTTAAATAAATCTTTTTTCTTTAAACAACTTACATGGCACTAGTACAGTCTTGACATTTTATTCCTAATTTGATAGAAGTTATATTTGTCACACAAGAAAAACACAGACCGGTGTTTTTATTGATGTTTTTTCAGCAGATAACTCTACAAAAATTTTATTTCTTTATTTATTCATTCTTGTTCCTTTATTTTCCGTTTTTTTTTTCAATTTTTTTTAGCCCTTTTGTTTTCTTCCATTTGCTTTTTATACGCAGTGGAGGTCATGACTAAGCCTGGCCAAGCGATGGTAAATTCAGGGTCGGGCGCAATACCAATGCCATCGCGCGCTTATTTACGATGACGATGACACGACACACTTCAGTTGTTATCTGTCGGTCGATGCATAGAGTATTAATAAACAATAAATAATGTTGAGCATAAAGAGTAGAAAACGACCGTACGCTGATAAAGTGAATAAATTTATGGGTGAATTTCTGGATTTATTCTATGATGGATGTAAAATAATTTGTAAAGTTTGTGATCAAGACTTAATGTGCTGGAATAAGTACGGCTGCAAAATTCATGTCAATACTAACCGGCAAAAAATAAAAAAATGGCGTTTCTTCTTTGGAACCTCAGTTTATGTTTGATTTACTGTTAATGCTGATTGCCTGTGATGTTCCCCTGCGCATATTGGATAAACCGGCATTTCGGGAGTTCTGGAATAAATACAATCCCTAGGTGAATTTACCAAGTCGTTCATCGTTACGTAGATATGTACCAAGTGTTCGTGAAGACATTGTAAATAGGATTAAATGTGCATTAAAAAACACACGGCTGTGGTTATGTATTGACGAGACGACAGATTGTAAAAAAAAATTCTATTTTAAATGTTATAGTACGTGTACTCGACCCTGTTGAACCAACATTTCCACTTTTACCAGCTAGCAAAAGACTAACTGCGTGTACTGGCGAAACAATTACGAGGGTGGTGTTGGAGACTTTCGAAAAATTTGAACTGTCAACAAGTCATGTGTTGATGTTTGTGACCGACGGTGCTGCGACAATGCGTTTGGTGGGCCGTTTTCTTCAAAGAGACGATTGTAGGTTTTTACATGTTACGTGTAAAGTGCATGCGTTCCATCTTGTAGCAGAAACGATTCAAAAATATTTTCCAGAGGTAGATGCATTAATAGCAAATACAAAAAAGTATTTCTCAAATCTCCTAAACGGCTTCGAGCATTTCACACACTGTATCCTGGTGTTCCGGAACCACCAGAGCCAATTTTTACACGTTGGGGAACGTGGTTGAAGGCAGCTTTTAATTATGCTGAATATTTTCAACAAATAAAAGCTGTGATACTACAGTTCAACCCTAACGAGGCTGCAGCTATTAAGGAAAGCCAGACAAGCTTTCAAGACGTTTCCCTTGAAACAGATTTAAAAACTATTTATAACAATTATAGAGGACTACACGACGCAATAGAAAAATTGCAAAATACTTCGTTGTCGTTAGTGGAATCGCTGCAAATAGTAGACGACGTAAATACACAGCTACAGACTATAAATGATGCAAAAAATAAGCCCGTTATTGAAAAATTCGAGAGTGTATTACGGAAAGATGAAATTTTACCAAATTAAGACAAATTTGTGATGGTGCACCTACAGCTGCGTTAAGTGAGTTTACAGAGTGTTTTACTTCCGTAGATGTCGAACGGTCTTTTTCAAAATACAAACATATTTTTTTCACCACAGCGAACATCGCTTACTGACACAACTGCAGAAACATATCTGATGCTACACAATTATTATAGAAGTGCTAAAGTTTGTGATAACGACAACCAAGCTACTTCATAAATCTGCTTAAGAAGGTGAGTTTTGTACATATTTTTATAAAGTGTACCAGTATTATTAAAATTTATTTACATTTATTTTATTAATTTATTTATTTATTATTAGTTATCAGTTAGATATACAATGTACATGTGTGAACGTCATTTAACAGTTTAATAATAATGTGCAACACTAAGCTTACAAAATATAAGGAAATACATAAAAAAAGAATTTAAAGCGAACGAAATAGTACAAAAACATATATCACAATATATAAAATATTTTTGTTTTAATTATTGTACTTATTCAAGTATTATGATATGATCCAGTACGTCTCTGTAGGATTAATGACCTTGGCCAGGCTTAGTTATGACGAATGAAGTTTTATGCACTTGAATTTTATTTTTGCTTTTAGTTGTTCTTAACTTTATTAACAAATCTTTCAATCTCATATTCTCGCTTCCTTGCTCATTCGACTCTGATTCCCTATTACTTATGTTTTGCATACTCTTTCTGCGTTGCCCATTCTCAATAAAAATTTTATATCTTGATGAATAATAATTTTATCATTGTAAGTCAGATTTTCAGGCTTTAGTATTGCATCAAAAGATAGGTCATTCAAAAAGTCTGGTGACATAACTTCCATTTCTTCTTCTGAAAAAGTAGCAGCTGTAATTTCTACTATGCTCTTTTCGGTCTCTGTAGTTACAAAAGAAGTTTCTGTTAGCTGGGACTTAAAAAAAGTTGAACATTTGTTCAAGAGTATTTTTATATTTGGATTTCTACAATGTGGTATCGTTCCCCAATTCAATAAGATATATTATCATTTATAATATTACAGAAATCGTTGAGGCTCATAGCCGTTCCACCACCACTGTTGTTTCAGACATTGCCATCTTCAGTATTAACAGTTTTGTCCCAAACACTTGCTGAAGTTTATTCTATTTGGGTTCACACTGTCTACAGGCCTCAAGTCCCTTTCTGATTATATCTGGCTTTAATATATTTTGAAGAATCGGAGCAAAATGTTCCTTTCCTACTTTGATATAAGGATAAGCCTTCTTCATTCTAGTACTGCCTTCTTCCATCCATTTTTTAAGGGTTTAAAACTTGACATGTCTGTTAATTGCAGAATGCGAGTAGAGTTAGGGTATAGGGCTGCTAATATTATTTTGACTCTACTACACAATGTACTGATTTCGTAGGTCAGATGCGTTTTGTGCCCAGTAGTATAGGTAATTTCATTCCATTTTTCATTAGGTAAGGATGTAAGAGGGTTTACACATAGTCAACAAATATTTCGACCTTTATCCATCTAGTGTCACTTAAATCAATGCTCCAGTTACCAAGGATGTTTTATGGATGTTTGCACTTAATCGCTGGTTGGGATATATAATTAATGGAGGCGTAAAGTCACCAGCGGCAGAAAATGTAAATATTAGAGTGAGATTTTGTTGGGCTCACCCTGATCGACCTCATAAATGTTTTTAGATCATACCGGAGCCAAAACCTTTCCTAGTTTCGGACAAAACAAAAATCCTGTACTTATCGTCCTCACTGTAAGCCCAAGTAGGATATTGCATAATTTCTAAATAATTTCTTTATCCAACATAATCTTCTATGTTCTTTTATCTATTTTAGTTTTTGATACGTTTGCAGAAGCACTTGTAACAGCCTCTGTAGTTCGCTGTATTAATCAATGGTGTCTTTTTAAAAAATATCGTAAAAATGTACGGAGTATTGTACTTAACCCTTTGAGGACCACTGGTTAGCCCAACTAACCACAGTTTCTAAATCGTTTCTCTAAATGTCTAGTGGTTAAGCAGTGTAGCCAAACTGTTTAGTGTGTTGCCTATACCATCAGTTCTGTTGTATAAGTCTTCATTGGCGCGTAAACTTGTTAGTTTACCAGTATTCATAAGTGTGTGACAGGTGTAAGCTGTTTGCGAGGTTATATTGTTTTCATCTTGATTTTTAAATTGAAATATCTTCAAAATGTTAGGTAAGACTATTTTATTATCTAAAACTAAGTATTAAAAAGTAATCAATAATAATAGTAATACAATACGAGTCGCTGATAAGGTTTTATTTTGAAAAAAAGTGTGTGGTTTGCTGGGATAACCACAAGACATTAATTGTCGGACTCAACTTTACTTCATTTTTGCTTTTTATTTGAACAGGTCGTACTATGTGGACGTTTGACGAATTAGAAAAATTAAATCCTGACAAGTTTAGACAACTCATAGATGAGATTCCTTCTGACTGTGAGTCGGAGGAATCTGACATTATAGATGAACAAGGAGATGATGTGAACAGTATTTTTGATATTGAAACCATGAGCATTGATATGTTGGGTGATGAAGGAATTGTTGAACAAAATCAAAATGGTTTGGATGCAATAACAGCCGAAGAAAGTGATGGTTGGGAGATGGAAGACGAAATGCCATTGTCGCTGTTACAAGCACAAATAAAAAGACTGACTACAACATGGACAAACGATGCTACATTCTGTACAAAGCCTGCCCCATTTGTACAGCAAACAGGACCTACTATTCCAGCTGATAAAGAAGATCCAACAGATATATTCATTCATTTGTTTACCAATGAATTAATTGAAACAATTGTTTTCCAAACAAATCTTTACGCACTCCAAAAAAAGCGGGGGTAATGCGAATGCATTTGTTGCTACGACGTGTTCAGAAATAAAGACTTTTCTTGGGTTAAATATTCTTATGGGTATGAAATCTGTACCTAGCTACAGGGATTATTGGTCGTCGAGAATTGAGCTGAGGGATTCTTATATCAGCAGTTCTATGAGTAGAGACCGTTTCGGGTGGTTGCTTAGTAACCTACACATAAATGATAATGTAACTCAACCAAAAAAGCAAGATCCAAATTTTGATAAGCTTTACAAAATTCGGCCCCTACTTGATAAGCTGTCAGAAACATTTTTGAATTCTTTTGCACCTAATGAACACCAAGCCATTGATGAGTCAATGATTCGGTATAAGGGAAGAAGCAGCATACGCCAGTATATGCCTATGAAATCAGTTAAAAGAGGCTACAAAGTCTGGATGCGTTGTGATCAAACAGGTTATGTGTTACAGTTTCAGATATACACTGGCAAAATTGGGAATCTAACTGAAAAATCATTAGCAGAACGAGTTGTGAAAGACTTATCTAGAAACTTAGTCGGCAAAAAATCACAAACTCTATTTTGATAACTTTTTTAATTCTGTGCCTCTACAAAAAGACCTACTCGCTGACAAAATATATGCATGTGGGACTGCTCGAAAAAATCGTAAGCAGATGCCAACAGATCTACGTGAAGACAAGCTTCTGAAACGCGGCAACTCAGATTACAGAGTTTCCACAGACGGACTTATTGCCCTCAAGTGGATGGACAGAAAAGCTATTTTATTTATTTCTAATTTTCATGATCCGACAAAGTTGGAGACTGTATCTAGAAGACAAAAAGATGGCTCTAGGGAAGAGATTACTTGTCTATCACTTATAAATGATTATAACCGTCACATGGGGTATGTTGACAAGTTCGACATGTTAAAGTCACTATACGAAATAGATAGGAAATCAAGAAAATGGTGGCACCGTATATTTTGGTTCTTTCTGGATGCTACAGTGGTAAATTCATATATAATTTTCAAGTCCAGATTAACCAATAACATGACTTTAAAACAATTTCGGCTTTCTGTTGTATCTGGGCTAATTGGTGCTGATTCTGAAACACCCAAGCGTGGTCGAAAAAGTACTGAAAAACCACTAAACAAATTCAAAACCGTCGTGCCACAAGAATTGAGATATGACAAAAATGCTCATATGCCCGTCCATACAACCTCACGAAGATGTTCACAATGCAGCACCGTGAAAGAACCACATCGTACTGTGTGGATGTGTTCAACTTGCAACGTTGGATTATGCCTCAAAGATACAAAAAATTGTTTTTATATTTTCCATCAGAAGTAGTTGATGCCTGATGGTCACCTGAAGTAACCATGGCCTAATTTTTTTCTAACTTCAAATACTTATGTTTTTTATCATTATTTGTGTATTACTATGTCCAATAATAAACTTTTGCATAAAAAAATGTTTTATTTTTTTTTTAAATTAATTCCGTCCTCAAAGGGTTAAAGGAAGTTTCACGTTGAATGGAATGTATTAATGCTTTTATGGATACTTGTATGTCTTTTCTTCTTCGGGAAAATCCATTTTTATGAATCTCAACTACCCAGTCAAACAAATTATCCTCTTCATTTTTTGTAAAGCCCTTTTTGGAGTTTATTAAATTTTACGCCTAATCTAAATTGAAGGGTCGACAGTTCGATTCCGTATATCATAACAACTCTATCTTTTTGGTGTTCTATTTCTTATTTATTGTAGAGGAGAAGTTCTTTGATACATTTTTCTGATATTTGCAATTTTTTTGGCATCTGTAACGCAGAAATACAACAGAATACAGCAAATTAAAGTAAAATATACCTCTACCTAGTTAAAATACTACCTACTTAAGGTAGGTAGGTAAAGTTATTAGCCCGCTGGCCCAGTGCCAATTTATAGAATTCTAACAAAATCTGACACGTGCAAGATTATATAAAAATGTACAAATATCCTAAGTATTAAAACACAATACGTGAACTCTCAGAAATGTCATTTAGAAAAATTACTCCTCGTTTTTGCTTGCTTGTTTCTGAAGAATTCCGTTAAATTTAAAGGTTCTCTGCATACCGGCACTAAACAGCCACTGATATTTTAGCCACAATAGAACATTTAATCATGTGCACTAGTTTTATAGGCAGTCCAAGGTTGCAAAATTCTTCAAAATGACCTAAATTCAATAAAAGAATACTAGGAAAACAGCAAATCAGCAAGAACTTGCCAATTATTTGTACAGTGCCAACAATTAGGGGTTTTACCCAAAAATAGGTAACAAATTAGAAAGTTTTAGTAATAATTATTTGATCTTTTTTCTGACAATACCAAATATTGAGTAAAGTATGTTTTCTAAAGTGAGTTGGAACCTCTGACGTCAAGCTAATACCGACATAGTTTCCCACAAAACACCAAAACGCTACTTATTGCATTTGATGCGCGTTTCGCCAACCAAGTTGGCATCATCTGGTGATAATTAAAACTAACCCTATCTTACAGTGTATCCCAGTCTACCTAAATTATTCTTATGGTTCGGTGAACAGTGACTCATTAATTAATAGAGCGGACTATATGGAATTGGCCCTCTGTCACTATTCATACTTTTTTTACACTTTGTAATTTACTAGCTTTCAAATGCGTCTAGCTGTCTGGTACTTGATGCAATACTAATTAACCTCAAATTGCTAGTATCTTTTTTTATAGTTTTTCTCAAACGCATGTTGAGCAACACTAGATTTATCTGATCTACCATAGTTAAGATGAGTCCTATGCTCCTTCAGTCTGGTTGAAATTGTTTGTCTAGTTTCTCCAACATACTCTTGACACAGTCTTTACAGCTAATTTTGTAAATTCCCCACTTTCCTTTTGTTTCAATTTTGTCTTGTATTGCCTAAAAGTTGCTGTAGTTCACATTTTCTGATGAATGAACCACTGGCATAACTGTATTTTACCGTTGTTTTTATGAAATCGAATTTAATTTAATAACAACTGCTTTCAATGCAAAAGATCATAAATTTTATTCAGTTGATACATATTGATACATACTTTCTTCCAAGGAATGTTGTAAGTGTTTTTATTTAATCAAAATTATATTTCATTTCTTTGTGAATTTTTTTTGAATGGTTGAGAAGTGTTTTATAATTTTCTAATTTAATCCATGGCATTCTATATACATGAAGGTAATGAGTGTAAAGAAAGCCAATGAATGTAAAAAAAGAAACAAATTTCTTTCCGTTTCCTTTATTTCAACTTTTATTTGTGAGGGCATGAAAGCTGAATAAAAAAAGGAATTCTCGGCCATTCAGGGATCTGAAAAGTAATTATTCATTGAAGAAAAATTAGGGGAAGAGTATTATTATTATTACAGTTTATCACGAATGGCGAAAGAATTGTGTCGGTGGTGACAACAAAGCAGTTACTCTTTAATTATTATACTTGGTTAGTCATAAAAATGTAAATACAATCATGAAATGGGTGAATCAAGGCGACCTTTAAACTTTGTAACACTCAGTGTTTCACCTGTCGAGGACCCTACCTTATCGTATTACCTTTATTCAGCACTATATAAGGAAGTTAAGCTCTATTATTCAGTCACCCAAAGCCTTGTACTCCCTTAATTATAATCAACGCCGAACGCCCTATAGCTTCCCCATATCACGTGACAGATGATTACTTTTCTCCTGGAATACACCGTAATTTTCTAAGGGTAGAATTCAATACTACATACAGCTGGCGACATTGGGAAATGACATGTGTGTGTTTAATGGACAAGGGGGTGGCATTAGACTTTTAATCAAATATCGATATAAATTCTGCTTATTTACTTTATTGCAAAATTTGATTTTTATTAGGTATTAATTGATTGTAACTTTAGTAAATGATGATTAACAAAAATAAATTAACAATCTTGATAGAGAGTGTGTAAAAAAGTGTGGAATCAATCATTTCCTCCGGTGATACAATTACGCATCTTTTGAAATAGCAAATTTTAGAATGACCATACGTGGGACTTACCGATCGGTTCCCAGAGATGGCCTTTACAGATATAATATAATATATTGCAAATGCATACTGAAACATTCCCAACTACAATACACAATATTTCTAAACCAAATGATAGCAGCCTACTAACTGACACTGCCTTGGCACTTACAGAAGGCACCCTGGCTAGCACTAGTAGCACACTACCTCTACAAACTGACCCCACCTTTCCACCCATGGAATGCACTGTATAAACTTTAAGCATGTGGCCCAGAATTTTAGGAGATGCCGAAATAAGTTTTTTGGTACGACAAGGTCCACTTAAACCATTGTGTAATTACAAATTTCCTTATGATGGCCCTGATCGAAAATTTAGCGCCAATTACTATTCTCGAATTTTAAGAAATGGAGAGCAAGTTATAAGAGACTGGCTAGTGTACTCCACTTAAAAAAAAACTGCATATATTGCTTTTACTGCAATATTTACAGCCGTGTGTAAGTTCCCTTTCAAAAGAAGGTTTTAAAAGCTGCAAGCACATCGTTGAAACTTTAAAGGATCACGAAGTTTCTAAAAATCATATTCAGGGTCAAAAATCCTGGCTAGAACTCAGTCAAAGGTTAAAGTGTTGTACAACTATAGATGCAGCTGCCCAAAGAGTTATTAACGCTTAAATGAATCACTGGTACGAGGTGCTTCTAAGGATTGTAGCAATGACTAAAATTCTCAGTAAAAGTTGTTTAGTTCTTCAAGGTCAAGCGACAAGCTGTTTGAGCATAATAACGGCAACTTTTTAAAAATAATTGAATTGCTATCTGAATTTAACCCCGTCATGAAGAAACACAGGCGTAGAGAAAGAGGAAACCAAAGCTCACTATCTTGGAAAGACTTTCAAAACGAGATAATAGACTTGCTTCACGAAAGTGTAAAATCGCATATTATTGCTGAAATAAGAAAAGCGAAATACTATTGCATAATATTAGATTGTACTCCTGACGTTAGTACGATGGAGCAAATGACCCTGATAATTAGATACATTTCCATCAATAAGTCTGATTATGATTCAAACGATGTCGAAATAAAAATAATCTACGAAAGCTTTTTAGGTTTCTTACCTGTGGACAGATCTACAGGAAGACAACTATATGAAATTATTATTGAAGAGCTTCAGGAAATGGGACTTGATGTGCAAGATATAAGAGGGCAGGGATATGATAACGGGGCTAAGATAGGGGCAACAATACAGGAGTGCAATCTAAAATTAGGAATTTAAATCCACGAGCATTCTATGTTCCGTGTAGTAGCCACTCACTCAATCTAGTGGTAAATGATATGGCAAAAGCATCCATGGAAGCAGCCAATTTTTTTAATGTGGTCCAAAAAATATATTTATTTTTTTCTTCTTCTACTTTTCGATGGACAATATTTTTAAAACATGTCAAAGGATTAACATTAAAACCTTTGAGTGACACTCGATGGAAAAGCAGTATTGAAGCTTTAACGCCTTTAAGATATCAACTTGGTGATACATACGACGCTTTGCTAAGCATTTGTGAAAACCAAGACATCGATATCTCAATAAAAGACGAAGCCTTATTCATCAAGCATTAAACGCACTCGATAGACGATTTGAACAACTGAATTACCATAGTAACCATTTTCAATCTCTAAATAATATATATGATTTGAAAACCATGCCTAAAGAGACACTGATAAAGATTTGCAAAGATTTGGAAAATATTTTGTCTGATGGTGAATCAGCTGACATTAACGCTTTAGAACTAGTAGAGGAAATGTCTGCAGTTTGTGCACTTTTGGGCAAAATAGAATGTCCAAGTAATGTTTTTAAAATAATAACAATGCTAAATTTTGCTCCAAATCTTAGTATTGTCTTAAGAATCCTATTGACTATTCCAATATCAATAGCAAGTGGAGAAAGAAGTATTTCCAAATTAAAATTAATCAAAACCATTTTACGCTCAACTACTTAGCAAAATTGACTAAACGGCTTGGCCATTTTAACAATTGAACATGAAATTATTGATAAAATAAACTTAAAAGAGGTAATAAAAAATTTTGCAGAATTAAAAGTAAGAAAAAAATTCTTCTGATTATAACTCAAACAAACAATGTATTACTGTGGTTCTATGTATCTACCTTTTGTTTTCTGTTTAGATTTTAGGCATAAGTGAGAAAACAATCTAAATCGTAATAGCGGTAAAATTGCACCCTGTATGTTTAAAACTAAGTAAATATTTTAAAAATATAACAACTAGGTATCTACAGGTAATGCAACTCTATTTTATTTTAATTTATACTGTTTTGTACCAAATGTTAAGTTTTAATACTTGTTTCTTTTTAAATATACGTTTTTATTGCAAATTAAAACCTTTTATTAAGAAAAAATAACTTTAAAAGGGACAGCAATTTGTTTTTTGTCCGGGGCGGCGTAAACGCCAGAACAATCCCTGTTGTAGGCTTTGTATATCTTTTTAGTAAAATTCAGGGTCACTCTGTGTTAAAATGAAGTTAATGTGTCTGTGAAGCGTTAAATCATTTTTTATGTAAATCTTGGGTAATTTTTAACTCCTCTCAATTACTTATAAAATTAGTGGATCTTGAGGATATCTTACGGATAAGATATAAGTACTTTACGACCTAAACAACAAATTTAAAGTTGGTGTGACTTTAAAAGAAGTTAGTAAGACAAAATTAAATAATTATTGATCTCATTCAATTATTCTGCCACAATTTCCACAGAAGTTGAATGTTTGGCCAGACATTCTGGCAGGTATTCTGACTGGGCTATTATACTTTAATATGTTGGAGAATGTCATTAAGTCTGAAAAACTCAAACAACCCAACATGATGCCCAGAAATTACAAGGACACGAAATTACGTTTCAGTAAGACGACACTCCTCCATTATTCCAGGAAACTCAGAAATCAACTTAACAACTTGTACCCTGATACGTACATCGGACGTCGTGGCTCACTAGAACGTCCTGCTCGTTTGCCAGATTTGACTCCACCAGAAAAACCTTCCACAATGTGCACCAGGAGATTTTCAATAGATTCGTCTGTTGTCGGGAGGTACACGGTAGTCATTTTCAACAAAACCTTTAATTGTTCCTGTCAACATATTTTTTTGAATTTTTGTTTTTGAGAAACTAGTATGTGGAAAATTAAAATAACTTTCGAATGAGGTGCAATATAACCACAATATAAATGCAATATAAAAAATTTTGAATTGATGGTACCATTTTTGTATTTTTAAAAAACCAGTACATCATCAGAAATAGCTCATTTAGTGGAATTCGATTTCAATTTTGTCCAAACTTTTTAACTCAATTCGTTCAAAAGTTAGGTATAGAGGGGGAAATTAGACGGACACTATATGTATAAACCCTATCACTTAGGTCAGGTTAGGTCATTATCAGTGGGTCCTTGTGGACCCTCCACTGCGGCCATTAGCAGGCCTATTGTGGCTCTCTTCCTAATTATATTTCATCCAATACGCTCAGTCTCTTAATGAAACTGATAACTTTATTGGGTGAGAATGTGTTTAGATCCTCTGGCAGCAGTTGCCCTTTGCCAAATATTGAGAGTCGGATCCTTTCCACAGCGGGATAGGTGCATAGGACGTGGTCTGCTTTCTAATCATCCTTCAAGCACAGACGGCACTCTGCGTTTTCCGCTAGGCCGAGTTTATGCAGATGATAGTTTAGTCGGCAGTGCCCGGTATATAGGCCTGTTAGAGTTTTCAGGTTTATCCTGGTTAACTCTAAAAGTTTCTTAGTTCTTGATTTCAAGGGGTATTTTATCCTTAGAATGAACTAATTCTTGTAATTCTTGCCAATACTGGAGAGTTTTTCTCTCAGCCCAGGTTGAGATAGCCATCTTAGCAGTACTTGAAGATATACCAAGTATTGGTTCTGGTCCGATAATTCGTGATCCTGCTCCTTCTCTGGCCAAGGTGTCGGCTATTTCGTTACCTTCCATATCAGAGTGGCCGGGTATCCAGACCAGAGTCACTTTGTTGTTTTTGCTCAAATGATTTAGAGCCTTCTGATAGTTCCATACCATTTTGGAGTTACAGCGGTAGGAGCCAAGAGCTTTTATAGCTGCTTGGCTATCTGAAAAAATTTTAATTGATCTGTGTGTAAGATGCATGGATTCCAGCCTTCGTACACACAGTCCAATGGCATGAACCTCGGCCTGAAACATAGCTGCATTAGTACCTAGGTTTAAGGCTATCCTCACCCTTGGCCTATAGCTATGTACTCCGGCTCCTGTTCCCTCAGGAGTTTTGGAGCCATCTGTAAACCAGCAACTATCTGCCCTCAGTAGGTCGGTTTTATTCCGACCCACTCATCTCTTTCTGGAAAAAGGATGTTGAAGGTCAGCTCATAGTTGGTCATGGTAGGCATAGTATCCGAGGGCATTGCCAGGATGCTGTGACTTTCTATGTCATCCAGCAACTTGTTCCGCTCCATGATACTAGCCTGCAGCATATTAATGGCCATTTGTTGCAGTCCATATGTTGCCCGCCTGGCCTCTCTCTCCAAAGAGGGGAGTAAGTTTAAGAGCATTTACATTGCAGCTGACGGTGTGGTGCTAATTGCCCCCATTACGGTCAAGCATGCTAATCTATGTAATCCAGAGAGTTTGGCTTTGGCCGTCCATTGTGATCCTTTCGCCACCAAACGATGGATCCGTAAGCCCTATCACTTACTTATGGAAGAATATTTCAATAACCATGTTATCAACTTTGTCGTAACATTCAGAAGGTAAGTAGTTCTATTGTTCAAATTTATTGTAGTTTACCTATTAAAGATTACTAATTTCATAGAAGCTATGTAAATTAAATTACCTACTGTAATTTAAATTTAACTACTGTCTAGTGAAATATACAAAATTTTATTTTATTTGGAATTTAAACTTCTTAGGCCACCATTATTCACACAATGAGGCTTCAATTTAACGAAGACAATTAAAGAAATTAACTCATTAACTTTAATATTAAATTACGTAATACCAATTAACTTTAAGATGGGTCACTGAAGTTAAATACTTTTGTACTCACATAATACGAATTAAATAAGTACAATGACTTATGTAGTGCAGTAACTAGAGAATAAAGATAAGAATTAATATTTTCACAAAAATTTACGTTTTAAATTTAATATTAAGTTTTCGTAATTTCATGATGGACATTAATTATCTTTCTATATATTTTTTTGCAAATGGAACGACAAGAAAGTTGCCACCCTTGCTCTGTTCAGAGAAAGCACTTTAGGTCGAACACCTTTTTGTCGTTGATCGGAGTCCACTCATATAAGGCATCGCTTAGCCGCTGATGTAATAAACAGAAATTGAAGTTACATTTACACTAGAAAATAGTAGAAAAAGGCAACTTAGTTGGAAACTTTCATGTCGTTCTGGTTGTATATTATCTTAACATGTTTTCTGTTCTATAGTTTCTCATTTTAAACCTTCTTTGCTCCATTTACAAAAATTTTTGTTATCTGCATACACTCATAGGAGAAAACAAAAGTGTACACTGAGCAGCAAAAATAACGAGCAATATTTGTAAAATCACGCTAGAAAATATGTGTACAAATCGTCCAATAATTTCCAGGAATTTTAGGACATTTTCAGAAATTTTCGGATATTTTAGAAAATTTTCGAAAAATTTTCGGAAATTTCTGGATATGTTGAAATTATTTTAAATTATTAGTGACTTTTGGAGGGTATTAAGTTCATTTAATTTGTTTAGTTCAGCCTTACGAATTATTGGTTCGACGATTGTATTTTAGTAGTTAGTGAATTAGACATTAATTAAAGAATGTACGTAAATACAAAGTCGCGAAATGTATTGTATTAAAATGCTTGACGCTCTGACGGATGCCGTATCTATTTAGTGTTGCTAGTTTGAACTTGGAAATAATTCTTCAACATAACTGAAATAACCAATTTCTGAATTTCCTAATCTAAAATATACATAGTATAAGAAAAAAGATTGTAATATATATAGTGCTCCCACTGATTGACTTCATATTAGGTGAAATGAACCATAAATATTAGAATTTATTACATATTTTGGGGTTCATTTCTGCTTATTTGAAAATAATTTTGGTATTTTTTTTTTTTTTAATCACGTAGGCCATGGCAGTTAAGCAAAAACTATTTTCTCGTTAGGTAAGGTATCTTTCCTATAGAAGATATGAAAAAATGTCAATAATAAAAGTTGTAGGTACTCCTCCGAAAATTTTCAAGAACCTTGATAATTTTGACCTTTTTCCACTCTATATTTTACATCAAAAAATCATTAGTAAGCCTTCTAAAAAAGTGTGCGCGATTTTCCCCTGTAAACAACATACTTAATTTTCTTCATGGTCTCTTTTTTCCTTCCCCGCGTCATTCTTTGAATACATGGTAGAACTTCAAATT
>JANEYF010001491.1:0-7500 GCA_029963845.1 Rhamnusium bicolor | reverse complement strand
AATTTTCAGCATATAGCTGGTACTGGCAATGTAGATTTTTGACTATATCGTTTATAAAAACGTTGAATAGGAGGGATCAAGTACTGACCCCTGGGGGACTCCTGATTCTGCTGTAAATTCGGTAGACTTGTATCCATGGTAATATACATACCATGCAAATACGAGTTAGGGAAAAGAAACAAATTCGTGAGAGAACCCGATATTTCTTAATTTATGTGTCAAGCCTATCGAAAGCCTTGGATTGCACACAAAAAAACTCCCAGCTAATTTGTATTTAAATATAATACAGACACCTACTAAATCATAATTCGAAGCCCCTATGCCAAGAAAGGCATTACTTTATACGAGTTTATTTCTAGTTTCAATAATTAGCCACCTCTATATGTATATAGCTGATTTGTTCTTTCATTAATGAAAGCGAAATAATGAACGGGAAAATTTTTAGCAGGATATTAACGGTCGAAGTGCATTACCTTGTATGTTTGGAAAGAAAACTTTTACAGGAAACGAATAAAGCTATTATTTTATTTTTAAACTGCAGTACCGCCATTTCACGATAAATGGTATTTCTGTTATATGAAATGTATTGACAGTTTATTCCAATAACACTAAACGGCTTTTATGTAATAATTTCACAAATTAATGCTGAAAACTATAGAATAAAATAAATACTCACTTAATGTTTACAAGTTATCTAAGGCCCTGTTTTTAGTTTCCTAGTTTGTCAGCCTTTCATAGTTAAGAAAACATTCTGATAAGATTACCGAAACGCTGCCTCAGATAAGTTAACACAAAATTGAAAACTGAATCAGTATCGTTAAGATGGACCTATTAAATAAATAATTAGACATGGACAAAATCGTCTATTCAGTCAGGTTTGCCAGAAACATGTCGGATCTGTTTCATAAATATTGAATACATTTGGATATTTTAAAACTATCAATAACAGGTTTATAAAACTTTTGATCATTGGCTAATATTCCTATCATCATTTCACACTATCCCAATTTATAATTACAATTACATTTATTTCTCTCAGATGCGATGCACTGCAATATGTTGTCATGCAGCGGTATGCTGCTATTAGGTGAAATATTCTTATGTTCTTTCACTCTTATCTTAACTGATCGTCCTGGTTTGGCCTATGTATATGTCCGTTTATTACTACTCTGTACCTTACATATGTCTGTTTTTGCTTAGCCTCAGCAGCGTTTTGAATAATTATATGGTCGATTTTTAGCAGGAAAGAAAACGACCCACCGATTAAAATTACTAGTCGATATATTCTAAAATAAAGTTCTGTGCAAATGCAAATGCAAGTGTTTTGATCGAGAATAAAAAACTTTGTTGGTGCTCAAGCATACAATCTAATAATATTTTTTAAGATAAAAAATACAGCAACTTTGATGTTAAGGACTGCAGAGTTTAAATTTAAATTTCGCATCGTAAAAAACAATTTTTCATTTAACCTTTTTGTCAATGAGATGATTTATAACTTGTAATTTTTTAATAAGCATTTAAATTAATTCTTTTGTTTTTTTAAAAAGAGTAAGTGTAAGTCTAGAAATTTATGACATTCTAAATTAATTATTTAAATATCTTAACCCTTGTTTTCCCCTACAGCTTTTCCTCTCAAGTTATAAATCTCCTTTTTATACGCTATTCTTTTGTACAATTTTTAAAATTTAAATTATCATACTAGAATAATTGTAGCTCCATATTTTATTAAGATTTTTGTTATTTCGATTAGGAGTTTCTGCCAACTAAAATATATTTTTTAAATTATGGATGTACTTATATTGTAACAAATTATACATACAGAAATATATTTGAAAATGTTTTAACCTTAATAGAAAATTAATGTAAAAGTTGTTGAATATAGATGGGTACGTGCCTACAGGAACAGAATGAAAAACGTCTTAAAAAGCAAAGTTCCGAAAGAAAAATTAACTTATTAGAAATGGTGAACATCTAGCACAGATTTAGTATAAAACTGCAATAATATTCGGATGTACTAAAAATAAATTTTCAATATAGAAGACCCCAGATGTTGCAGCAAAATAAGAAAATTTAAACCTTTTTGTAATTAAATCCCAGTTTTAACCGCTTTAATTAATTTATATAATTTTTATATATCTTTGCTTCATCATGATAAATCTGTAAATGTAAAATTAGCTTACGTGGAATCGGTTAAAATTAAAAAAAAAATTAAAATACAAAATCGATTTGTCTATAAGGACCAAAATTTATTGTGCTCTTGCCCGATCATTGACTGTTCGTTGCAATTAATTCAATAGTGAATAAGATTTGCAGGAAACAGCTACTTAGCGGATAAGCCCCGACCTGCGTTGAATTAAGGCTAAGTCTTGTTTGGTAGCTAAGATCATTTGCCAGTTCCCCACTAGACCTTGGACCAGGTTCAAACTTGGTATGTTATCATCAGTATGATATAAGTAATTTTATTTTTATTTTATTTTATTTTATGAATACAGCTGTCCAAACAGATGTGCAGAAGAGAACAAATTACAAGGCGAGGAAATATACAAAATAATATGTGCACAGTACAGAACAAAAGAGCTTAAAACTAAATGTTTTACAGATAAATAAATTGCTATTAAACTAAAAGAATGCAATAATTTATGAGAGAAAAATTAAAGCAGTGGTCTAGTATGAACTAGAGGTTTACTTAAGAGCGATTCAAAATACATTGCTTTATACTATTAACACTACAATTAAAAATATCAAGGTTCGACTGATAGCTTAAAGTAATTTGAGCACATATTGTGAATAGGCGACGATTTTAGTACATTTGTTCTTGGTGTGGCTAAGTAAGAAGATGTCGTGTGAGCGAGTTTGAGAATATAGAACTTTGAAATGTATGGAACTAAGAATATCCGGGCAGTCTCTGACTTGTTAATAGTTTGTGTAGGAACAATGCAGAAAAGTAGATTCTACGTGTTGCTAAGTCATTTAGATTAAATTTGGCTAGTAAGTCAGATTGTGGCGTGCCTCTGGAAGGATAAATTCCGTCAGCTTTGAATGAAAGATATTTAACGTGCCTTCTAAGAACCCGTTCCACCTTAAGGATATGAGTTATTGTAATGTGGGTTCCAAACAATACAAAAATATTCCAGTTTTGGCCATACAAAAGCATTGAACAGGAGAGAAAGTGCGGAAATATCTTTAAAATGCCTTGAATCTCGCATGATAAAGCCTAGATTTCTGAAGGCATTAGCAGTTATGTGATCTATGTGGGCGTTGAGGTTGGTTTGAGTCAAAGGATGACTCCGAGACCCTTGAATTGAGTGCATCTCGTAACTATTTCGTTGCCTATTTTGTAGGAGAATTATATCGACTTATTTCTCCTCGTAAAAGTCATTGCGTTACATTTTGATATATTTAAAGGTAATCTATTATTTTCACACCATGAATTTATTTTTGAGAGGTCATGCTGTAATCGATGGCAGTCTTCTTCGGAGTTAATAGATGCAAACAATTTAAGATCATCAGCATATAGGAGGACATTACTTTGTATATCTTGGCAGATATCATTGATGAAGATTATAAATAATAGTGGAAAACAAGAGTATGGGAACTCCCTGACGTCGCTAATACTTCAATAGATGAAAACCCATGATACTTCACGTTTAATGTTCTGTTGCCCAGATATGACTCAAAGAAGCTTAGAAAGTCAAGACTTAGACCAAAAGCTGACAACTTCTGTAATAGGAGCCCATGGTCAAATCTGTCAAATCCTTTAGACAAGTCTGTATAAATTATGTCTGTTTGACCACCATGATCAAGCGAATTTGCGATGGCATGTGTAACACATACCAAAGTTGGTAATTGTAGATCTACCTGCCAAAAACCCGTGTTGGCTATAAGAGATTTGAATTTAGCATGAAAAGAGATTATATCGTATAAGACAATTTCAAAAAAGTTTGCCAAAATTGCACAGGATAACTATAGGTCTGTAATTTTCAATATCGGTCTTATCACCTTTTTTGAAAACGGGACAGATTTTTGATAGAGTCCATATTTGGGGGAAATCTCGTGGTTCGCAGTGGTAAATTAAAGGTGATAGAGAGTGGTACACAGAAAAGAGAGAGGCACAGCCTATTAATAAAGATGCTTCGTATACCTTCATGACTTTTTGTGATTTTGTTTTTTGATTTTTTTTAGTGCTTGACCCTTCTTTTTCGGTAATGGTTGGAATGTTAGAGTTGGGAGTATTTGCAATGAAAAGTAAAAAAAAATAACTTACAGGGCAACAAAAAAATGAATTAAAGAAAAAGACAAGAGGTGATGAGTTTCCCCCTGAATTTGGTCAGTGCTACTACCCGTCAGACATACTCTGATGTCTCAGTGACTAATAGTGACTTGCAACCAAGAGCTGCGACTTCTAGCCCTGGTGAATGTTCCAAACTATATACTGAATAAGATTTGCAGGAAACAACTACTCAGCAGACAAAACGCCCCGACCTGCGTTGAATTAAACTACCTGGACGTCTTGTTTTGGTAGCTAAGATCATTTATCAGTTCCTCACTAGACATAGACCGGTTCGAATTCCATAACACCCAAAGTTGATAAAGTCAATTTATTTTTAAACAACTAAACTAACACACATTCACTAGTATATTATATAACAACCATTTAATACTAACTACTAATAACCATTAAATGTGACTTGCATACACTATTTTTTCTATTACCAGTCATAAATAATAATGGAAAAATAAGCACTTTATTTTTAAGATTCAATTAATATGTAATGAAATTATGAGTTATAACTAAGGAAATATGGAAACTTTATATCAAACAAAACATAGAAATGTCAGAAAATCAAAAGGTTTAAAAATAATTTAGAATTATTCGTTTTGATTTATAGATATATTCTGGATAATACAGTTTTAAAATGCAAGTGCAGCACTTCTGGCAGTTTTGTAACAATACTGGTGGATGCCTTTGTATATGCTGATAAAGTAATGTTTATTAAATAACTGGTTTGGCTGTACTCAAGCAATTCAAAATTTGATTGGCTACGTTGACTTTATTTTAGTGATTCGTCAATGTAGTTTTCGGCCGCTTCCGTTTCGTGGTGGTTTAGTGGAGTGATGTCTCCAACAGCATCAACAAATATTGTGATAACTACGGCGAAAGCAGTGTCCGGTACATAAATTGAAGTCCGGAAGATTTAAGTAGTAATTTATTTTCCCATGTTTTCCAAATTTGCTTATTCCCTACGTTTTGTATGATGCATTTTCCCTTTTACATGTGATTGATAAAAAAAAAAGGTGGAGTTATATAATTTTGGATGAAGATTTATGTCCCGTCTTGCATATTTCATAATATTTTTCTCGTAACTGTGAATTTTCGTGGTGTTTTTATTTTTGTAACTGGAATTGTGACTACAAAGAGTTGATTCAAGATCATTTTTACATCTTTAAATTCAATTTGTGTAGCTGGTTCCTTTGAAGCTCCCATAATACAGAAAGATACATGCATCTATAAAAACGCATGATTTCTCGTGCACATTACATTGAAAATTAAAATCTACCCACGTTAAACATTAAATATTTAACATCTGGGGCTTGCCCAATAAATGGTTTAATTTCATTTGTATAAAACGTTCCCTGAGGCCTTTGGGTTTTTACCCTTCAGATTTTTTTGGATATTTGGATATGTTCACTTTATGTTTAATACATTTTAGGGATTTACAGGGGAAGGAGTAAATATGAGCTCTCAAAATGGGAAATTTTAGATCTGTCATGCGCATGGCAATATTTAATATTGACTGAATATTGTTGTGATGTTACATTTCTATTGGTTATAAATTTCTTAATGAAAAACCATAATGAATTTTTTTACAATACACGTAGTAAATGTCTAATAAATCAATTTAAGTATTGGAGTAGAAAAGGTATAAATCACTTCCAGTTACGCGAAAGTATTTTACTAATATCTTTCCTAAATATTTTGGAGTTAAGCCTTCGATGTCTTTCGTTGAAACTCCATTTATACTGTGAGAGGTTTAGAAGAAATTTTTCTGTCTAATATTGTCACACTATCTTATCTTTCCTTTCATAGTGTCGACTCAGATGGTTCTGCTATACTTGCCACTAATACACTTTTACAAAATTGTCTAAAAAGTGTATTGTCCAGTTTCGACTACGGTATGTTACATCCTACTTCCAATAAATAAAAGTTAAAATTGCGTAAAACCTCTCATACTCCTTTTTTGATATTCTGAGGAAATGCGTTTATTAAATTAGTGTTATATGCCCAAGAAATTGATTTCTCACAGCTACTGCAAAATTTTTGTGTTTCGATCAAATTGCAATTCCCGCGATATCGTGAATCTACAAATTTACAGTAGCCTGTGAAGGTTACAATGAGACATTTTAAAAATTCCGATCGATTCTATATAGTTTCAAATTCTACTTAGGAGGTTGTGCATTATAAATTACCCACCCCTTATCATCGTTATTATTGCCTATTGAAAAAAGTTTTAAATAAAAGTTGTGTGGTTATGACTGAATTTTGTTAAAATGCTATCAAAAGTACGGTAGCGTACAGATTTCAGGAGATACAAAAAATTATATATTTTCAAGTGGGATACCCTGTATATTATTAAATTTTTTGAATGATCCTTTGTTCCTGATTTCAAAAATATACCATATGTTATCCTTACCATATACCGTTTTTGAGTTATTAAACGACGAGTATCTTAGTTAAACTGGTTACTGTAAATATAGAAAAGTTAACATTATTAAAATTGAGCTATGAAAATGACAATTATTATGTTTGATTAAATAACATTTCTTTAATGAAATAATCAAAATGGTTTACAGTGAGGAAAAAAAAAACCAAATATTTATACAAAATGAATAACAAAGATTTATTTAGGAAATTTAAATATAAATAAATGATAACTCATAAAAGATGTTCGATGTGTCCACCATTATTGCAAATGCATAATTGATAAGTAACGTCTTCTTATATTTATAATTGCACCGAAAATGGCTTCATTGTTTACATTCAGATTGTTTTTATTTCAAGTCGAATCCTGTCTTTAATTATTTGAATAATATTATTATTATTAATATTATTATTATAATTATTATTGACAATGTCTTTTAGAAATCCCAAAAAAAGTAATCCATAGGGGTCAAATCTGGACTATTAGGAATTGGCCGGGGCATGGGTCCATTATTCCCTATACATATTGGGAATACATTATTCAAATGATCTCGAACAGAGTAGGATACTATGCGAATTTGCCCCATCCTGCATCAAAATCATATCATCAAGTTCGGCTTCCTATTAAAAACTCCTGCGTAGAAAAGGATGATTCATCAGTCCATAATATTTTAGTGAAAAAATCGTGATCTTCATCAAACTTTTGAATCATCTGGCGGCAAAAATCCAGCCTTTTCCTTTTATGAACCTCTGTTAAAACTTGTACGGGTAAGAGCACATATGGCATGTAGCTGTTATTT
>JANEYF010001488.1:300000-355865 GCA_029963845.1 Rhamnusium bicolor | reverse complement strand
ATGCAGACATTTTTTTTTCATAAAGATGTTTTTTCATTATAATTCGTCGAGATTTGTCCAGAAATGCAATAAAATTTTTTTTATTTTTTTTTCCTGAAGTTGTACTTTTTCTTCTTTCATTCATTATGTGCACACGCACACACACACGCACGCACGCACGCACGCACGCACGCACGCACGCACGCACGCACGCACGCACGCACGCACGCACGCACGCACCCACGCACCCACGCACCCACGCACCCACGCACCCGCGCACCCGCGTACCACGCGCATCCGCGCACCCGCGCACCCGCGCACGCGCACACCCGCGCACGCGCGCACCCGCGCACCCGCGCACCCGCGCACACGCGCACCCGCGCACCCGCGCACACACACACACACACACACACGCACACACACACACACGCACACACACACACACACACACACACACACACACACACACACACACACACACACACACACACACACACACACACACACACACATAACTGATAGACATCATTCGGAAAATAGTCAGGATGGATTCAGGAGGGTTCAAAATGTATATATCAATCAAGAAAGAAATCACGATTACTATATAAGAAAGTAAAAAATATAATTATTCATAAAATGAAAACAAAAAAAAAACATTAGGAAGAACACGTCGCCGGTGGCGAGATTGCGCGGTTGCCGATTACATGCCATCTTGCCTATGAATAGATTTATAAAAGATTTATTAGTAATTTGACATTTTGGATTTTAGTGTTTGCCTCTCAATCATTGCCGGCTCCCGGCCTCTCGGTTCCAACACAAAATTTAAGCAAAATGTCATTCCGCAAAAAATAACAATTTCTGACCAATTTTTTTGTTTACATTTGGAAGGATTGTCAATTAATAGTCATCATATTCTAATATCATATTACAATTAACAGTAAAATAAAAATAAAAATATCAACATTTTGTTAAAAAAAAGATTTTTTTTTGTCTGGGTTTTGGTTGCATAAAACAAACGAAAATTTTGATACCTATTATTAAGCAATAAAAATTGTTAATACGGTGACAGAGTTGACAAAATACTCCATATAATAACGGCCGTCGTTACTTTTTGGGAGCCATTAAAATACCTCTTCCTGCTGTTTGTACCACTATACAGTAGAAAGTTCAATGATCTATTTTGCACGTCAACACCTATAAAATTTTAAACTTAAAAATGCTGGTAAAAATTAGTGATGGGACTCGAGTGACTTTTTTTCACTCGAATAACTTGGTAGGTTTCCGAATTTACTCGAGTTGAAACTCGAGTCGAGTTGAAACTCGGTTTCATTGTTATAAAACTCGAGTCAAAAGTTAGGTCGAGTAAAACTCAAAAAATCGACTCGAGTCCTTTTTGACTCGAGTCAAGTTTCTTTAATTTAATTGTCTATGGTTTTATTAATATTTTTAAATACTCTTTAGTGCCAGTGTGATTTGTTTATATAATATAAATATGAAAGATTATTTACATGAAGGCACTGAAGGCACTAATCTTGTAAAAGTAATAAAGATGAAAACATGTAACCATGAATGAAATCACTAATCAAAATTACGGGTCATCGGGATCGGGAATTCCCCTCCAGGTTTGTTGTTTCATGTTTGTAGGTCAGATTGTATAATTATTAATTAAAAGGTTTGTTCGTAGAGCAGTTTCCAACCGTTTGAAACTATCAGAAGCATGCGCACATTGTTGTAGATATGCGCTTGTTCAATCATATCGTTTGTTATTGCAGAGCTCTCGTAATATTTGCATCTCTATAGTCAGAAAACTATCACAAATCGCCTCTACGTACAAACCTATAATTGTTACATACGACGTTATTACGACGTATTAGAAAAATTAGAAATTAGAATTCTTTAAAATCAAGACTCACACGACTGCAGCAATCAAACTGGCACATTCATGTTCATAAAGATTTGTTTTTCGATTCAATTAGTTCGAAATAAATAAAAAACCGTAATTGGTGTGTATTAAATATTAAATACTGTATTTATTTAATATTTTGTGCTAAACAAGAGTTTAATTTAATGTTAATTTAATATATAAAAAAAAATTATGTTGGTTTTCTTTAAATGTCATTTTATATACAATGTTAATTAAATATTTAATTTTGTATTTGAAATGTGTTGATTTTCCGGAAAAATAATATTTGACCTGGGTCCATTTATTATTTTGTATTTCAATTATTATGATTTATGTTTATCCTTTCGATTTTTTCAAACTTATATTGGAACTAGATGGTAGTGTTTTAAATGCTGAAAGATTACCAAAAGAAAAATCTTAAATACACTTTAAAAACTTACCGTTTAGCAAACCACTGAATCATCTCCAACTACTTACTCTATAGTTCGCCTCGAGTTTGATTTCGACTCTGCCCTGACTCTAGACTCTAGTCAAACTCAACTCGATTTAAAACTTAAATCATATTAACTCACTGAATCTAGTAGCAATAACTCGACTCGAGTAACAACTTTACTCAAATTGCAACTCGACTCGATTCAAAACTTGAATCATAGTAACTCACTGATTCGAATATCAATAAATCGACTCGAGTAACAATTTTACTCGAATTGCAACTTGATTCGAGTAGCAATAACACGAGTCGAGTAAAAACTTTACTCGAATTGCAATTCTACTCGAGTTAAAACTTGATTCGAGTAGCAATAACTCGACTCGAGTAACAACTTTACTCGAATTGAACAGCCATATGACTCGAGTCATTCGAATCGGATTTTGACTCGAGTCACTCGAGTCCCATCACTAGTAAAAATCAGTCAAAATTACGACTTGAAATGACCCAAATATAAATTGTAACGCTCTAATAAATAACTGACGCTGTTTTTCTACTTCAAAAAAGTTTCTATTATGACCAATATTACATAAATATGTATGCGTGATTTATTTATACAGAAAAATGCGTGGCCAATTTTTCCGGGATATTATTTTCCTTTATCCTATTGATCAGTACGCCTACAGAAACTTTCCACGAAAAAAAGATGAATTGGCACAGGACATAGAGCGGTTATAAATTATTTGAAATGCATCCCGTCTAGTCGTTATTAATAAAGTTTCCAAACCAAGAAAAGAGAAGTAAAGTTGAAATCACAAAATAATTAATAGTTTTCGGTTCAGATGTTAGAACCGCTCCTCTAAATATAATTTATCTTATGGAAATGTTTAGAAGTAGCACTTAAGTCTAAAAGTGGCAAAATGAATATAATTCTGTCAGCAGAGTCACTCACCGTATAGCTCCATGCCTGCATTGTGTTGTTTGTTGCGATTTGCTGTGCTGGTGGTATTCGTATACACGTGACTATTTCTTGCGAGAACTTTCCAAAGCTTCATTTTCACTAACTTGGGGTAGTTAAATTTAAACACTGCTTAAATTCATTGCTTTAATACTTTATGCCTAGAATTTTACACTTTGTTTTTGTCTATTCTTGTTCCGTTGTGCACCATTTTCTCCTCGTTTAACACTTTCATTTAGAGACACTTATGTTTTGTCTTTGTGTGGAATACTCGCGGTTTATGCTTATTTATTAGCGTTACTTTGTTTTCCTCCACTTGGAATTGTAAAGGATCATTATATCCATATTTTTTATTTATCTTAACTCTACGGAACACTCACCTGAAAAGGAAAAAACATGTTTTAAAGTTACCCACTTCTCTACTGGATGTTTGCTCAAACATATTCAAACAATAAATAAGTACAATATAAATATTTTCTGAAGGATAAGAATTGTATACTTTTCATGCTATGATTAGAGAGCGGATTTTCTTAGAACACATCAGAGACGACATTACCCTTATACAGTGTGAGTTGGGAGGGAAGTACCAAACTCTGGGAGTGTATACTACAACCCGAAAAGTTGTAATCTGATTTTCATTTGTTTTCTAATTACAGTGTCCTAAAAGTTTAATCTACAAGAAATTTTCAAACATGACTAATAGACTATCTCTAGAAAAAATAATAAATCAGTTATTTGGGTATTATATAAACATCTTCTTAGATCTAATATGATAACAATAAACTACCTGTAGTTTCCTATACTTTACACCATCATTCTTGAAGCAGAAAACCAGTTCGATTGTGGTCGGGTAAAAGGGGAAGTCATTTGTAAGAAATTTCCCAAAAAGCTTATTCTTACCTTTTGCAATAAGCAACAAGTATAAGAAATTTCTTATTGCTACATTGTAACTTATTATAATAAATCTGATAACCAATTTAAGTCCACAAAAACACAGATCTTATGAAAATTACAAATTTGATTCTGTGGAAAAATGTAACTCACCATAAAAACTTAAAGAAAAATCAATTTCAAGCGTTATTATATTTCATTTCGTTTCATATTTCAAACTCTTACCAAAAAAGAATAACCAATTTGTTTTAAATTATTCTCACCTTACGGGAATTTCCACTATACAGGATGGGGCAATAGCGTCCGACTTAGATATATCGAGTTCTATAATAGATAGAAGCTTGACTTAAAAATATAAATAAACTACACAAAAAAGACTATAACCAGAAATTATCTTCGAATATACAGGGTGAGCCAAGACGATTCTACAGGGTCAACTAAAATTTTTTTAAATGGAATGCCGTATATCAGAACATTTTTTGAAACCTCATTGTGGCCTCATTCTACTCCAGTATTGTTATTTACTCTCGCCCGACCACTTGGGTGTAACGATTATTTTGTTAAAATTATGCCATTTACACGTGTATATTAAAAAAATCACTAGTCATAATTATTTTAAGAAAAAATATATTAGTACCAGTTATTAGACATTTGTGTGCCAATTTCATTTTCTAAAAGTATACAGTGGTGGCCAAAAAGGATTTTTAAATTTACAATTATATGAGCTGAATTTTCTCAATTTTTTCAAATGGAATATCCTGTATATTTTTGGACGATGTGATGTAGGATTGAAAAATGAACATGTTTTGTACGTATATTCCTATGGCTATCTGTGACCATTTTGAATTTATTGGACAATAACTGCAAAATTCAGTAATAAAAATTAATATTTTTAAATATTTTTTTCTTAAAATGGATAGTTGTAATTATAGTGACATTTTTAATATACACTACACATGTATATTAAATAATTTCAACAAAAAAAATCATTACATCCAAGTGGTTGAGAGAAAGTCAATGATAATACAGGAGTGAAAGGAGGCCACAAAGAGGTTTCAAAAAAATATTCTGATATACATGGCAATTCATTAAAAAAAATGGTATTTGACCCTGTAGACTCGTCTTGGCTCACCCTGTATATTCGAATACAATTTCCGGTTATACATTTTTTTGTCTAATTTACTTATGTTTTAAAATCAAGTTTCTAGCTATCATAGAACTCGAGATATCAAAGTCGGACGTACTATTGCCCCACCCTGTATAATTTCAATTATTCTGTTCTCTGAAGTCATTGTGTATTACATTAGGAATTACTAAGAATCGTAGTTACTTGGATTTTCGTTGATATTATTAGTTTAACGATTTTTTATACATATTTTTAATAATTCTGCAACTTACAGAAAAAAAAAGTTTCTGTACGATGATTCTTAGAAAATATTTATTTTTTCTGTTCTAAATTGTTGGTGTTTGATTTGTTTCAGTTGACTTGCATTCAATACAACAAAAAGTATCTGATAAATTGTAATATGAAATTACAAATGGACCTACGATAATTCTGGAAGTTTCGTAAGTACATCAAGTATGCTATTAAAAGAAAATATACAATATTTATATGTTTAAATGTAGCAAATAATTTCCAGTGAATTTATCAGTGCAGTAGATTAACTGTCAAGCAGTTTTTAAAATAAATCAACAAGTTTTATTGGAATGGCTCTATAAACAACATAATATTTTATATTTTACGATGAACACGTAGATAAGACACCTCTAACTTTCTGAGATTAATATAATGTGAACTGATCTAGTTTCAACAGAGTTAACTATGATGTTCATCCCTAACTTATAAACACGTCACTAACTATTTTTTATTAAAAACGATAATAACATAAATTATTACAAAACAGAAAATATGTATGTGTCAACTTTGGGCAATCGAGATTTTCGCCGCATTGAATTTTGTTGGTATTCAAGGTAAATCTTCGAGTTAATCATTTGTTTGATTTTCGCTAATAACACTTCCACCTGTCACCTGCTGATGTTTAGTCAGTCATTAACGTGTTGCCAATCCCAAACAATAAAATTATTTTTACCTATACTCCATTCATTTCATATAAGCATATAATAAATTCTGTCATAGGGGCTTAGTATTTATTATATAAATTCATTTTGTGAATTTATATTTTGCATCGCGCGCTAGAGAACTATGCATGACTGAAGGTCGACAAAGGGTCGCTCTGCGAGCTTAGGTAAAAACAATTGTTATATGCTCATATGAAATGAATGGAGTATAGATCGGATCAGCCAGCTCTACCTACATAAAGTGAGGGTCGTAAATTGAGTGAGAACTTTTTCGTAGTAGCGTAGTAGAGGCCAGTTTAAATCTACCAAGAAAATAACGCCATTCGTCGCATTTGCTACTTGGTAAACTATTATTGAGTGATGACGACTTATTGACAAATAAAAATATAATTCTAAAAACCATTTTTTTATTAAATACAGTCATTTGCAAATATCTTTTATGAATAGATCATTATTGCTTTATAACATATAAACAAAAAAAATGTCCATCAATAATTTTGCAATTTCGAGTGTACACACATGAACATATATATATTTTTTTTCGAAAACATAATTTTCTAGAGAGCGCGTCTTTTTTATCGAAGTATCATGTAAACATTTTACAGAAAACAAGTAGTCGTTTTTATTTCCACACAATGTGAATGCAAAACATCATGATTTATTACCAACACATATTTCATTCAATCAATTTAACTTGGACATATTGACTTCGAACTCAGTAAGTCCGATTGCAATACATTATATTTTACTATTCTAGAGAAAGAGAGAGAGAGAAAGCAAAATACAGTTTACATTCGTACCACTAGAGAGTTGTTCCAAAAGTTAGTCATTTCTACTACATGGTTACGTTCCGTTTACGTAATAACATAGTTGTCAATGCGTAACAGCGAAGGATCTGTAATAGTAATTGCTACGTAATAAGTATTCCCCATATTGGTGAATGCTTGGTAAACGGATCGTTCCCATTACTTAACGGTCGTTAGTTGCGGAGACCTCTAAAGTTCCACTGATGGTAGCTACTATGTATTGTACGGACCACTAAATGTGCTGCTTGAGTGAGTATCATTTTTTGTGTGTTTTCTATCCAGTTAGGTAAAATAGAAAATTGATAATGGTAGTAGAGACTAGGGAGTAATTCGTAGGGAAGTATTAGGCAAAGTAGGGACATTATCAATAATTAACTCATCGATCTTATTGAAATAAGAAAATACAATAAAAAAGTATTTTGTAGAGAAGTTCTAACTTTTATATTACTGTATTCATTTAAAGTATAATTTTTTTCTTGCAAAATATTTGTAATTCCCTGTACTTGAAGAGCCTAGCAGGGTTTACATGATCCCCCGTGTTTTTGTAGACGAAGTTGAAAAAGGTTTACCCGAAACAAATCTGGAGTTTGGAGCAAAAAGGGCGGGTATCCATTTTTACCCAAAATGAGATAATTAATGTCCGTTGTCCAGCACAACAGCAGCTTCTCGTTTTAAAAAGCCGTATATCCCTAAAATAATTGGTTTTTAACATACCAGCTGCAAGAAGCGGTATGTCCACAGAAAATATTAAACCGAAATTATGCCAGAATTTCTATAAAAATCTACCACACGTCAGTAGTTCCAATGAGGATGACGGATAAAAAAGAACTTTTTTGATAAAATAATTTGAAGTTAAAAAACCACATTTATGTTCCATAGAAAATTATTATTATTTTGTTTCTTTATAAGCAAATAAATTATTTTTTCTAATCTAGTTTTTATTTCCTCAAATTTAGAAAATGCATTTTTTGGAAAAAACCGATGTCCCATATCTTTTTATTAAAAATTACCTAAGAGAAATGGGCCGATGTCCAAAAAAATATACAAAACAGGGACAAATTTGAAAATAAAGAAAGTTAACAGTATCTTGGATGTATGGCGCCAATATTCTTGGCTTGACGATGACCTTGGATGGCAGGGGTCGGAAGCTTTACTTTCCTTTACCCTAACGCATCGCTGTAGACCTAGACCAACCTCGTAAGGGGCGGGTCTGCTCCACCGGCAACCCCGTCCGCTGATGCGAACGGTGTGGTCATTTTGGCAGACCTCCCCGGTCCTGGTTTGTTGGACCCAGCAGACTTGGGCCTTTCTCTTCTGGCGCTCTTCTTGTTTCTTGGATGTATTTTAAATAACTAAACATAAATAAATGTTTGATTTTGGACTTAATTAAAATATTATGAGAGATTTTATTATGCCAATTGGGAGGGGCCATCTTTAAATGCAAATTACTCAAACCTGTGAGTTTGTGACATCGGCTCTCTTTGCTCCAAGCTCCAGAAACAACCTCGCATATAACTGACCTCACTATGGCGGTTATATTTGTGCATTTTTCTCTAAAACCATAAACCCTATCAAAAAAATGTCTACGGTTTCATAGAGATCGACATATTTCCGCTCTCATGACCAATCACCAACGCCAGGAGATGAGCTTATCAGTGCTTGTGTAAAAATACTGGTACCCCTAACCTGTAAATTTTGCAGTTCGAAATCTTTAACAAAAACACAGTTTTACATCCCTTTCAATAAATTCACCATGCCATATCGACTTGCTCCGGCCCGGATCTGAACAAGAGCGGTTTGGGTGGAAAGACACTCTGCTGTGCTGTGCTATTACTGAGCTTACATACATTTTCACATATTTATTTTTTTTCTTTATTTCAACGAGATAAGTTATTACATGGTTCAAAATTGAGCTTTTAAGAATATTAAATAAAAAAAAATCATTATGAAGAAATATATATGTTCGTTTGAAAGCAGAGTTAAAACTTATGTTGCTATTTTCATTCATTATGAAATAATGAAGGACTTAAAACATGTCATTGAGAAAAACTTTCTGATTACAGTTTCTTGCCAAAGTCAGATTGTAGGCGGGCTTTAAGAATATCGATATGAATATTAAAAACGTTTCTTTATAAGAGATAATTTAAAATTAGGAAACCTAAATCTTATCATTAACAAAGAATAAATTAGAAACTCTGTTGCTAAGCAAATAAAATTACTATTAAATTAAGTGTTCGAACTGCCTTATATTTTTACATATTAAGAACTCCGTTGATAAGTAAATAAAATTATCAGATTTAGTTTTTCGAGGTGCCTTATCATCAGGTAAGTGTAAATCAAGCATACAAAAGAGTGTCAGTTTTTGATTTATTTGTTAATAACATTTAGGTTTTCTAATTTTTCAATTCTTTTGCGCAGGGTAAACCCCTGAGAAAAATTTTTACACCAGACATTCCTTTCGCAAAGACATCCACAGATATCCCACGACATCTTCAGACATCCCTGGACATCCCCGGAAATCTCTGGACATCTCCGGGCATTCTCAAACATTCATAGACATTCTCAAACAGTTCTCAGACATCTTCAAACATTCACAGAAATATTTTACAAAGTACTGAATATATCCCCAATTAATACAATCAGTACTTATCTTGGTACCTGTTTAATAACTTCATAATCCCTTATGATCTTCAGGGTTCATTAAAAATTATAAACACATATCTACCAGGTTCTCTGTGATTGTATCTATTCGAAAGGAAAATAGCTAACAAATAAAAAATCAGTTTGGAAAAAAAATATTTATTGAGAGAACAAAAAATAAAAATTATAAAGAAAAGATATCAATAATTCTTTCTCAAGTTCTTTCCATTGGAAAATAATAAATGTATTTTAAACCAAACAGAACTGGAATCTCTATAAAATGTATGAATTTACTTGTACTTTTTATATTGCTATAGATTCGTCGTAATTTGTAGATGATTGAATTTGAAGTTGTATCGGAAGATGCAGTGGGTCATTTTGATTCTGATTCTGTTGAGAATTTTGTCAAAATTAGAGTGCCAAAAATAGAAATTCTTCTTCAACATCTGTGATGTCTGAATTTTTCGGACAAGAAAATTGATTTCCTCTTCTTATTTGTTTTAAAAATCTTATTTTGAATATATTGGTGTTGATGTTTTTTAAATATGTCCAATACCACCTCTCACTTAAAAGACTCCATAAAATTGTCCCAGTTCGATAGAAATATTTTAAGTGTGAGATATTTCACGTGATTGTGTGGGAGAATATACAAATTGTATATTATGCTCTTCCACAAAATCTGTTTTGTCTCAGGCTTGGTAAATTTAAACTTTCTTCTCTTTTTGTTTATTTTTTTCTAATTCTGTTTAAAAATTTTCATTTTCTTCATAATCGACTTGATATCTGTGTTATCGTCATAATTTCTTTCATCCTCAGCACTGCTGGAGGAGGAATATTCCGACGTGTCACCAGAAGCTTGGTTATATTTGAAATTTTTCTGAAAGAACAGATTTAAAATTTCGGAAATTCTTTCTATTGATACCCTCTTCAAGTAATGGCAAATCATTTAACATTCTAATTGTATTTTCACTTGTATTTTCATTTTCACTAACTTGTATATTAGATAATATAATATCTTGGTCATCATCATTTATTTCTGTTTCATCCTCGACTTCCTCAGCGACAATAATTTTTGATTTGCAAAGCAATGGCAGACTTCCATTTATTTATTCGATTCAACTTCTATTCCCAAATATGTTTTCCAGTGATTTGTCCAAGGTTTGTTGCACTACGATTCCAGTGCATTCATCAGTAAATTCATTTATACCAGGTTTCCAATGGTTTTTTAATATTACTTCCTCACCCCTCAAAGTGAGGGAGGTGTATTCTTGAAAAATATTTTGAAAATTTTTATTGCATTTTTGGACGATTCTCGACGAATTATGACAATACACAAAATTTCAGGCAAAAAAAAATTCTGTCTGTCTGTCTGTGTGGTTCGCGATAGCAGCTACAGTTTTTGAGATAATGCTTTCAAATTTGGTACACACATTCTAGAGATCAAGGAAGACATTGAGTTCGTTGATGAGCAAAATCGGTAAAAAAAAAATAAAAAAATTTGAATTTTGATTGACACTTAAAATTTGAAATGTCAGAAAATGGCCATTTGTATGACAAGGGAGAAAAGTGCATAATTTCCTCCCGTGGATAGTTTGATGCCCGACGCGAAGCGGAGGGCATCAATATCCAGGGATGAAATGGCACTTTGCTCCTGTGTAATACATATGATTTTTTCTATGACCATTTACAGTGTTTTACATTGGTTTAACATATATTTTATTATATTTTTTTATGCATGACAATCAAAAAACCAAATATGTCAAAATGTCATAATAGGTATTTAGATAAGTAAATATTGTTAAAAATCAAAGTACATGGAACGTTGCTAATGTTGCTTCTTGTTTTCAAAATAAACAAACTTCCAAATAGTTTATAATAATGTATTCCGAATGTGACGATGAAGTTCCTCAAGCTATTCTGGAAGAAGCAAACGTGGTTTCATTAAATCTATTACCGTTAAAGTCTCGTGAAAAATATGAAAAAGTACCAGCTATTTAATTGTTGGATGGAGACTAGGCAAATAAGAAAAATATGTGAAGAAGTGGTCCTATTTTACATTTCCAAAAAATGCGCCGATTTGAAGCCTTCAACATTATGGAGCAAATACAGCATGTTGCGATCTACACTCCAAATTAAAGACAATATTGACATTAAGTTTCCTAAATTAGTAGCTTTTTTTAAAAGGAAATCTGCTGGATATAAAGCAAAGAAAGCCAATACTTTTTCAAGGAAGGATATCAACAAGTTTATTGCAGAAGCTCCAGATGAAACTTACTTACATATGAAGGTAAGATTGATCGTTATTGTTGAATAATAAATAAAAACGTAACGCAGCATTTTTTATTAGAAAGTATATATATGACAATTAAGTGACATTTTAGGCAGTTATCATAAGTACATTTTCCTTTTTCAGGTTGTGCTTATATTTGGAATTGCTGGGGCATGCCGTAGCGATGAATTAGTTAAAATGGTACTTGAGGATATCAGTGATAAAGGCGATATTTTGGTGGTGCAAATACCTGACTCAAAAACTAATATCAAAAGGACATTTACAATAACAAATGAGATTTTAAACGGAGTATCTGTCTTGGATATGTATATAAAATATCTGGACTGTAGGTCCCCTAAAACATGTCATTCCAGATTTTTTGTAACTTATGCTAAAGGGAAATATACAAACCAGGTAATTGGCAAAAACTCAATTGCCAAAATTCCATACAGAATAGCAATATTTTTAAATTTTGATGATTCGAAAGGCTATACTGGACACAGTTTCCGCCGTATTTCAGCTACGTTATTAGTCAATGCTGGAAGTGACATTCTCACTCTAAAAAGACATGGGGGATGGCGAACAAACGCAGTAGCAGAAGGGTACTTAGATGATTGTATTTCTAAAAAATGTGAGGCAGCCAGCCAAATAATTACGGGAGAAAGTACTACTTCAAGTACCAAAAAAACGTTGTCTTGTTTTTGAAAATTTTGTTTCTACAAGTACTTCACCAGCGACCAAGACTTTGGAAAACAACAAACAGGAACTGATCTCCACCAGCAGAGCCAATATTTCTTCAGGGGCAATCTCCATTAGTAATTTAACTAATTGTACCATAAATTTTAACAATATTTAGTTACTGATGTAAATTTAAACCTCGATTTAAACTGTTTTCAATTTTTATAAATAAAAATAAGTAATAAAAAATCTGTTTTTAAAGAAAAGCATTCATTTTCAGGAAGTTTGTGTATCAATAAAAGAAGTCTGTACACTACTATTACAGCTATTTGAAGTTTTTACTTGTTTTTGGTTCCAGAGGGAGCCAAAGTATTTTTCTCCCTAGGGAAGCAAAGTATTTTCCTCCCGAGGGAGGAAAAGTACTTCTTTGCTCCCTGAAATGAGGGAGCAAAATAGTATTTTCTATGTAGGGAGTAGAAAAAATTTTTGTGACATTCCACCAACGTGACTTTTTTGAAACGTCAAAAATGACTTTTATTACAAACTCCATCACACATCGAGTTTTACTACGGTGAGGAAGTTCTGATTCCCAAATAATAATTGGCAGCGGTTTTTTTTCATTTCCTAGGAAATATAACATGATCCTTAATATCGTTAAGTATGTTATTGCTTTTATTCGTTCTAATCGTTAAATGATGTCTTTCATGTTGAAATGTACTTTCGTGGAGAACGTCGACGTCATAGACCTCCTAATTCTAATTGTTTGCCTGCAAACCTGGCTGCTAAACCGCAATGGAAAAACATTTATTCAAAAATGTTTACGTTTATTTGAAACGTTTTGATCACATTTATTAAGGAGTAATCGTTCAAATCAATGCATAAATATGAATTAGATGACGTGAGTTATTGCCTAGAGTATAAGTAGGGTGCCTTATTAACAACTGCCTCCAAATTCGCAGACACAACGCATTTGACCAAATATCAATCTTTCGTTAATATGTATATTTTTTTTTATGAGAGGCATCACCGTGATATTTAATTGTTAGGAAAAAATCAATCCCATTACTTTTTGGTATATTGTGTAGTAATGTGATTATAGTTGGTGAACATAATTCTCCAGTATCCACATCTTGGAAGTTAAAGAGTATTAACCATTGTCAAACCCGTTGATTTTAAGAATGGTTTTTCTCGGATTTTATAGTCTGGAATGGTGATATATAACTGAATTTGACATTAAGAATATAAATAAGTCATTACCCATTATTATTTGAAATGCAGATAACATTGCATTTCAATTTAAATTAATATTTTTATTGCCTTGTTGTTAATAAACCTATAAACAAAACAATCGACATAACTTAAATATAAACTGCGTTTGCGCATAAGTCTAAGCGCATGTGTAATACTGCCGATTTAAGAAATTTCAGAATAATCCCGATCCATCCCTGGAACATCCCAAGATATCCCCATGACATCCATGGATATCCCAGAATATGCCTGGACATTGCCGGACATTCCCGGATGACCTTAGACTTCCTCGGACATCCTCAGACATCCCCGGACATCCAAGAAACACCTAGTGCTTTATACCTCGTTCTCTTGCTTGAACATTTTCTTATGTAAGTATCAATATATTTATGCTGTCATTTTGACAATTAAAGTATACAGCAAACTCAAGAAAAAAATAGTGGATTGCTATTTAAAAAAAGTGTCGATGGTATCATTACTCGAAAAAAAAAATGATGGTTGGAAATTGAATTTGATATAAAAATCCACAGCCGCTCGCTGATGTATTAATATAATAATATTTTTTTATGTAGATGTTATGATGAACTTTATTAAAACAAACATTTGATATTCCATCTAATATTATTTTATGCTAAATAAAGTTTTTTTTTGCTAAAGAAAATAACTGATGTCGAAATTTTTCTTAAAGAAATAAACATTATCCGAATGAGAATAAGTTATAAAAGACAAAGGAAAAGAATCACGTTATAGAGATATATGTTTCTTTGCATCAGTACCTGATTTAAACGAATACAAGATCTGCATATTTACTAGCGAATAACAGGAAAATACATGTGAATACAAATAAATTGTAATTGCTAATGTACATAAATAAAGGATGGATCATTTCCGTTAACAAGGTTAAGTTAGAAAATGTCTCATGTAGAGAATCCACAATTGGCCATTCAAGACATGCAATTCGCTCTCTAATGGCAGTTTTATAACTATGTTAAAGCAGATCAACTGTAAACAAATCATGTAATAAGCTAATACTTGGATTTTTAAAATGTGTAGTCAAACACAAGATATAAGAAACAAAAAACCATTCTTTAGGTATTAAGTCACTGTCTTATACATTACAATAAATTAAGTAATATGCATTGTATTAACATCAATTATTTTACCGAGGAAGTCATACAAACCTCAATAAAAAAATTAAAAAATAAAATGACAGCCGGTCATGACCTAGTTCCAAGTTATTTAGTTAAGGACTGCTCTGGAGCTTTCATTAAACCGTTGGCTATAATTTTTAATTTTTTATTACGTACGTCTCAATTTCCAAATTGTTGGAAATTAACCAGAGTTTGTCCAGTGTTAAAAAATGGTGACAAAAGCAATTTAGCAAATTACAGGCCCATTACAATTTTGCCTAATTTCGCGAAGGTCTTCGAGATTTCCATATACAATCAGGTCTATCCTTCAGTAAAAAAATCGCTCTCAATTGATCAACATGGTTTCATTGAGCAGCGCTCAACTGTAACTAATTTAGCCCTAATTAAGCAAAAAATATCGGAAACCTTAGATGCACAGGGACAGGTGGACGTGGTGTATACGGATTTCTCAAAGGCCTTCGATACTATTAATCATTCTACTATAATATATAAACTCGCATATTTTGAGTTTTCCTGCAGTTTGATTAATTTCTTTATTTCCTACTTGGATAATAGATTACAGTACGTAACATACAATGGGTTTAAGTTGGATATGTATACGGCTATGTCTGGAGTTCCGCAAGGCTCCAATCTTGGACCGCTTTTATTTCTTCTCTTTATTGATGATGTCACTAAAGTGATTGACTGTGATAAGCTCCTGTTTGCAGACGATCTAAAAATATATGCTAAGATGAACACAATACAGGATTGCTTATTCTTACAATCTCAGGTTAACTTGCTTATAGAATGGTGTACTACTTCTAAACTTAATCTAAATGTATCTAAGTGTAAAGTCGTAAGCTACTCGCGAAAGAACAAGCCAATTTTATATGAGTATTCTCTAAACGACCAAGTGTTAGATAGGCAAAATTCAACAATAGATTTAGGCATACTGTTTGATAATAAATTATCTTTTGCCGAACACATAAACAAACTAGGACTATCATCCTCAAATACTTTGGGTTTCATTATCAGAAATTGTAAATCTTTCACTAACGACGCTGCGTTGAATGTTCTTTATTATTCACTTGTACGTTCCAAATTGGAGTATGGATCTCTAATTTGGTACCCAATTTATGAGAACCATTCAACATATCTCGAATCTATCCAAAGAAAATTTTTAAAATTCTTAGCTTATAAAAATGATCGTGTATATCCTGGTCGAGGCTGCAACCACGAATTACTTTTATCCAGATTCGAGATGTCATCATTAAAGACTCGACGGATTATGAACAGTTTAATTTTTCTCCACAATCTGCTTCATAATAAAATTGACTGCTGACCACTTCTTGAACTCCTTAATTTTAGAGTGCCAAATTTCAATTCCAGACAAAATATCACTTTTTACACACCTAATGTAAGAACCAATGTCATTAAAAATTCGCCTATTTACGTTATGTCACATAATTTTAACTCTGTATCTGATCTGTGTGATATTATACTCTGTTCAGTTCTATCCTTAAAAGAAACCATTCATAGACACTTTCATCCATAGCTTAACTATCCCACCATTATTGTTATGTTACCCACTTTATTGAATACTAATTATGTTTATAACTCGATCTAAACTGTTGTCATTATTATATTATTGTCACCCTCCAGTGCTACATTATTACAGTTATATGTATTACTTTGTTTAAGTTAAGTCTACTATGTATCCTTATAATATATTTTTTTTCTTACTGTATTTCATACATTTTGTCCTGTAAGTGGATTTTCTGTTGGGCAAATAAATAAATATTATTATTATTATTATTTAAAAAAAATTATAAATAAACCATTACACCAAAAGGATCAGTCAGAGGTTGTGTTTTGAAAAAATGCTTTTTCCTATTCAAAAAACCAAATATAAATTTAAATTGCTTGTTGATGTCAAGGGATAATTGACTCGCGGCACAAGTAACAAAGGCGCCTTGGATTATTTATCTATTTACTTTGTCGGCATACTGTTATTGACAAGGAAAAAGCCATTGTCCTTTGATGTCAACATGCAATGTAAATTATAAAAGTTTGTGTGTTTTTATTTGTTGTAAACACTTAGCAGATGCACAGATACATGCACTCGGCGGTGTCATCGCACATTCTAGTTAATAGGACTATAGTTCGGTATTTTTGTTTATTATGGGGCATATCCACATGGATTGCCAAAACTGTCACTAGATGATTTTCCAAACTTTTATTTAAGTCGTTGAATTATGTTAGTTCAAATTTACTAAAACCGGAACTCTTTAATGTGTATAAGCGAAACTGTCTATTCTGTACTGCTGATGCCTAACAGCCACAAGCCGGATAGAGTGCCCACACAGGAATAGGCAAACAAATCCGGCAGTGTTTGTACGAATGACTAGAAAGAATAAAGGCATTTGCGATTTTGTGATGACTGCATCTGTGTTGGTGATTGTCTCATTGGCGTCATTAAGCGTAGGCGTCGGACCATTTGGTTGAGCACCGGTAAATCGTACCATCAAAGCACCAGAAGCAGTTAGATCGCAACGTTTAAATTGTTGTACCTATAGACCAGGTGAGCTATTCCAGAGACAGAGCGATCGTACTCTGAATATTATAGGCCGTGTATAGGGGTTTAACCATTTTTGTTAGGTAGCTACAGGCGCAAGCGTAGCTAGAAGGGTAGTGGTCCCATTAACCAAAAGTGATCGGTGTCCAAGGGTAGTGCCCTAAAGAGGGTATTTGCGGAGCGCTTCAGTACTATTTGCCCGTGTTCCAACATATTTATTTACGAAAAGTAGTAAATATATAATGTTGTTAAAAATACAATAATTGTAAAATAAACTACATAAAGTCACAAGGTGGTGTAGGACCACCCGTCCGTGACTAAGGTACAAAAAACAAAACAAAAGAATTCTAATCATTAGTAACAGATAAAATAACGTATAACAACACATTAAAATATTAAACTATAATAGGATATTAAAAAAGACTAATAATTAATAATAAAATGTACTTAAATAATACGCAGTGACTATTGCTACGTCGGCCGTAACAAAATATTTCTTACGTCGGTTGTAACTAAACTGATTTGTACGTCGGCTGTAATCTCAGATGAAGCTGTATTCTTTACGTTGGCCTCTCTGACAGTTCCTGTTCTGTAACAGACAGCTAGTCTTTTGTTGTTGTTGTTGTGTGAGTAAAGTTGTTTTTTTTTGTGTTGTTTAACATCTGTTTAACAGGTTTACCTTTTAATTTATTGTTGTCGTTATTATGGCACATATAAAAAATGGGGATATTTTTAAAAGTGTTGAAGAGTTGGACGAATGTTTCAAACAATTTCAATTAGAAACAAATTCTGTATTTGATAAACGAAGTAAGACAAACATTGCGACTGCAAGAAGGAAACGTGTAAGAAGATATATTAATCCAAATTTACCTTACTAAATACACTATTGTTGCATTCATGGTGGAAGGAAACCGCAAGAAACATTTGAGACAACAGCCGAAAATCGAGGTAAATAACGAAATAATTCATATTTATATAACATTGTGTAAAATATGGCTGTTTTTAGAACATTTCAAAGGGGCTGCCCATTTTTGAAGAAAACTTCAAGTGAAAAGAAACTTCTGATGTTGAAGTGGATTTCCCCTACTTATTTATGAGGAAGTATTTAACCAAAACAAAAAAATTGAAGAATATGATGTAAACATGGATATATCGCATTCGCTCTTAGACGAGATAGGAAATTTAAATTTAATAAAGGATTATTGTACAGACTTGTCTTGGTCAAAAATAAATTCTATTTTAAAGGATAAGAAAGATTATCCATGGTTCTGCAAAAAATGTAGTAATATATCAAATAAGGACATAGCTATTCAGTGTAAGAGCTGTTTGGAGTGGTTGCACTTATTTTGTGTGGGTTTGAAGAAAAAACCAAAAATAAAGAACTAGTTATGTAGATTTTGTTAAGAGATATAATAGTTTTAATAATAAACCACATCCTTGATGACGAGTTGGTTTTATTTATCCTTTGAAATGCCCGCTTACATCACCAAAATAAAATTTCTGAATAGCACTGACACTAAAATTTTAATTTATTTAGTTTATCAACTGAAAAATATGCGAAGGTTTTATGGTAGGTATTTTTCACTGGTTTTTTATTTTCAAAACTCGAAGTGATAATGAATTAACAAATTGTCAAGAACAAATTTATTTCTGCCCAACTAAAATAATATAATAAAACCCTCACAAACAACTTTTTATTTAAACCAATAGTACAATCATACAAATAATATTTTGTATTAAAAGATTTATTTATTCCGTCAAAACATTTCCATAGATTCCATGTACAAATAAGATAATGTATGGGTTTTAAGACGGCCGACGTAAAGCATATATTGTTACAGCCAACATACAAATCAGTTTAGTTACGACCGATGTAAGAAATATTTTGTTACGGCCGACGTAAGAAATATTTTATTACGACCGACGTAAGAAATATTTTGTTACGACCGATGTAGCAATAGTCACTGCGTAAATAATAACAGTACGTAAGACGATTCTATTTAATAGTAACAATCTGCAATTTATTTGTTAGGTATTGTCTAACCATACACACATATATCTATCAGTTATATCAGAGTTTGATTTTTTAAGTCAATCAGAGCGTTAATTTTCACTCTGTCTAACATTGAATGTTTTTTTTTAATTTTATTTGAAATTGTCTTCTTTGCAAGAATTTTATATATTCTAGAGATGTATTGAAACATCTAGGACCCAAAAATCTCCAACTACGTTGTCCTATAGTGGTATTCATTTTTGGCACTTGCATGTTTCTTTTGGCAGTTTGCTTAGTTTCATAAGTGGAAATTGTTTCTGTGGAGTTTTCAAGGTACGATTCCAAAACACATTTTGCAAAAAATAATTGTTTTAAGTCAGGAACTTTGCTCTCGTCAAAAAGAAGATTAGATGAGTACAGCTTACTTTTTACCTAGTAGTATTTTTAAAAACTTTTTTTTGCATAATTTCCAAATTCATCAAATGTAAATTTAGTGCTCCGCCCCATGCAATTATTCCATATCTTAAATGAGGTTCAACAAGGGCTGTGTACACTGATCTAAGTTGTAAAATTGGTAAGTATTTTTTTAAGTTGTTTGAATCTGAATAATATACATCTTAGTTTATTTGTAATAGATTTGATATGCTCATCACACCTTAGGTGAGAGTCTAAAATTACACCTAGGTATTTCATATTTTTTGCGTCCTGAATATCTTGTGTATCACCAATTTTTATAGAATTAAAATTAGATAATCCATTTATGTATAGCGCAAACGGTAGGTATTTTGTTTTTTTAATATTTATAGTTAGAAGTTTTTTATCAAACCAGTTTTTAAATAATATAAGGTCATTTTCAACTTTAATTTTTAGTGACACCCAGGACATATCTGTATAAAAAACTGCTGTATCGTCAGCGTAAGAAAAGATCTGATCACTTGTAGGAATATTGAAAATAGAATTGATGTATAAAATAAAAAGAATTGGGCCTAAAACTGTTCCTTGAGGCACCCTGAATTCAATTGTTCTTGGGTTACTGTAAGTATTATTGACATATGCTCTATGTTGTCTATTTTCTAGATAGTTTTTCATTAGTTTTAAAGCATTATTTCGGAAGCCGTAATTTTCTAACGTAATAAATAGTTTCTCATGACTAACGGTCATTTGTAAATCGAAAAACACTGTTAGAATTAATTGTATTAACTGTTTTTTTCTCAATATAGTAAATAATTTCCCTACAAATTTTTTTTTAAATTCACTAAATTATATGTAATAATAAACCAGTAAGGATTAAGAATATACGATTTTTCCACAATATGAAGTTAATTAAAATTTAACCATTGTGTGATTTTACACATAATGTCGAGAATGTACTTTTAGTCCCTGTACATCTATTCAGAAGAACATGTTATGACTTCTTTGTTTTCAAACAATAATTGGAGAATTCATTTCTGCTGTTGTGTAATATAAAATGTAGCTCACTATGTAATCCCTTTCCCACAAGTTCTTCAATTATCATCTATTGTACTTCGCCTCAAACCTTTATCTCAACAGAGTGAAGTATAAAGAAATATTGTAACTCTGATTTGTCGAAAAATTTATAAAATAATGTTTTTCTGCCCAGTAAAGAAAAAGTTAAAACACATTTTATTAATTATCAAGGACAATTATTTCTCGTTCTAGTTTATTGGTTTACTGCTTGAATAAAAGTCACTGTTTTATCTTATATAAAAACTTTTTTTGAATAATATACCCTTCAAATTTTTTAAAATTTGATTTTTGTTAAAAGTTCTTGTTACAAATTTAAGGTTTAGTGAATCTATATCGATATAAGGGGCGAGAAAATACAACAAAAAAAATTTAGGTTGATTTACCTTAATATGTAAAAATAACATGAAACAAATTACAGTAAACGTTCAAATTGTTCTCTATTGATAGCTTGGCGATTTATCTCTTTGAGAAAATTTAAAAAAAATATTAGCCATTATATCCTTTTCATATTGTCTGAATGTTATTTGTGGCATTCTATCAATTATCTTTTTCTTCCTTGGGACTTAAATACACACACCGTCAAAAGTCTTGGACCCCCGATGTTTTGTATTAGTAAATAATTTTTTTTTAAATATTGTATTTGTTTTTCAAAGTATGTTTCTTCTACATGTATTTTTTTGTAATATAGGAATAATTTTTAAAAATTTAGTCAATTAAAAAACAATGGGAAAAAAATTGCAATTTTTAAGTAAATTTATTATGACAAAAATTAACAAAACATTTTTTTTAACAAAGTAAACTCCAACTTAATAGTCAGTATAACCTCCTCTGTTTCTCAGTAATACATTGGCATGCCTGTACATTGAAACAATCAAACGGTTGATAATTTCTTGAGAAATATTGTTCCATTCCTCTATTGCTGCTGCAGCTAACTCTTCCACATTTTGGGGTGCGTTCATGCGTTTGTGAATTGCTCTAGAAACAAAATCCCACATGTTTTCAATGGGACTCATATCTGGAGAGTTAGCTGGCCAATCTAATCGGGTAATATCTCCCTGTTCAAGTACCTCTTGAACCGTTCTTGCGCGATGTGGCCTCGCGTTGTCATCCATGAAGATGAAATTGTCATCTAATTTGTTGCGTAGGGGATAAATAATGGGCCTGATAATATTCTTAATGTAAACTTGACTTGTCATATTCTGATTTATGGGAATTAACGGCGTACGGCGATTGAACATTATTTCTCCCCAAAACATTACTGTCCCACCCAATGACTTCAGAATTCTGAAGTCATTGGTCCCACCATTATAGGGAGCAACCTCATGGGGAAAATTTAATCTCTCTTGACGACCTGACTCTCTCCAAACCCTTTGCCTATTGTCATCACTCACCAATCCAATTCTGGTTTCATCTGTGAATAAAACCCATCGCCACTGCTGCAAAATCCAATCACTACGCTCCCGTGCCCACTGAAAGCGGGCAGCTCGATGTCGTGGGAGTAGAGTGGGTACCCTTAAAGGTTTTCTTGCACGCAAATTTGCACGATGGAGTCTTCTTCGAACTGTAGAGGTCGATATAACAAGACGGAACGTACCTTGAAAGTGCGCCCTGAGGGTTGGAATTGAAGCATTTCGGTGTCTATGGGCATATTGAACCAAATATCGATCCTGTCGTTCATCTGGGACTCGAGGTCGCCCACTACGTGGTCTTCTTTCCACTGTCCCTAATTCTTCATAACTATGCACTATTCGCACAACCGAAGATCTAGGAATGTCTAACATCTCGGATATCTGATGATTGGAATGTCCAGCATCATGCAAAGCAACAATTCTTGCCCTATTAAAAACAGAAACCTCACGTCCTGGCATTATAACGAGATAAAAGTATTAAAGTCGCTTTGCTAAATATGTATAAAACTGACGAATATTTTTAAAAATGTATAACTAATCAACAATACTTTATCTGTCAATTTATATGATCTTGTTTGTTAACTAAATAACTCAACTTTGTTGCCTAGCAACGAAGACAAAATAAATATAGCCCAAGACTTTTGACGGTGTGTGTATAATGAATTAACAATTTCATGTCAGCCCCTCAATCACGATCTGTTTGGTTAAAATTTAGTAACATAATTTCCACACCTAGCATAGATCAGCAGAAGACTATTAATAGCTGTTGATTTGGGGGAGGGGCAGATTGACACTAACCACTTTATATGACCACCCTTGTAAATGTGCTAGCTTTAAAAATGGCTGTGCTTGCTGTGAACTATTTGAGCCAAAGTTTCGAAAAATTTGTGAATACTGTAAATATATTTTTTTGAATTTGCTCACAGTTTACCGGTTTTGTTTTTATTAATATGGATCTCAAAGTATTAGTCATTTGAAACATTGTCTTAACATGAAACTTATCACCAACACGACGCAGTCTTTCAGATAATCTTGTAGCTAACGAATTATTAAGTATATTCTTAATATTTACTAGAGTTTAGGATATTCAATGTTTATTAAATTCTCTTTGATAAATTCTTTGTCATTATTTACCATTTGTTAAATTATTTTTTTCCCTGATAAGAAACGAAACGAAATTTTTTATTTGTTGGCACAATACATATTCTGAACTTTTTTTTTTTTTAATTCAAATTCCTTTATTAAACATAATATATATAAATTATCTACATTAATATGAGGGTAGCACCTAAGCCAGAAAAGGTTTGTTTTGTGCTAATATCTTTATTTTAGAATATTTAATACAAACATATTTTTATTAATAAACATAATTATTTACAAAGAAATACATAAAATTAATAGATAGTTGGAGGAGAAACAGGAAGATGTACAAATATAATTAGATACTAATTTAAGTCACAAATTTAGCTAAATAGTTCGGAAGATGTCGCAATAAAATTTGATACGGTATGACGAAATTTCATTTTGTTACTAATACTTTTTATGTTTAAAGGTAATTTATTATAGAACAATGGTCCTTGATAATAAATAAAGTTCTGTTGAGATGTTTTATTATATTTATTAATTAGCAAATTAGAATTTGAGACTGATCTTGTGTTGTGAAAGTGACTGGGAAAAGTATATTTTCCCTTATTTTTATTTATGAAAAAAATACTGTCAAGTATATATATGTTTTTCAAATTCAGACAACAACATTCCTTAAACAATTTGTCACTAGGGTATAGATAGCTTTTTTTCATGATTATTTTTAAGATATATATTTTTAATACTTTTAGTGGATTTAGAGCATTTTCATATGCACCACCCCATGCTATTATGCCATATCTAATTATGGATTCCACTAGTGTATTATGAATATTTATTAATGTTTTTGTTTTGAGAATATTCCGAAGAATATAGAATTTTCTTATTACTTTTCGAATTTTATCTGTTACGTATATTATATGTTCCTGCCATTTTAAAATTTATATCTATTATGATACCAAGATATTTTATTTTTTTACAACTACTTATTATAAGATTTGTATTTTGAATATTTACTTTGGTAATATTGTGATTCTTAATCGTATAAATGGAAAAGCACATAAATTTTGTCTTCCCTATATTCAAAGAGAGTAAATTTTGATCTAACCAATTTTTTATTACTTCCATATCAGATGACACTTTTATAGTTACTTCTTTCCAATCCAATCCTTCAAATATAATTACCGTGTCATCTGCATATAAAAATATTTTTTCCTGATATATTAGAAACATTGCAAAGATTATTTATAAAAATTAAAAAAAAGAATCGAAGCTATAACTGTGCCTTGAGGAATTCCGGTTTTTATAATATCAGGGTGACTAATTTGATTTTCAATTTTAACGTATTGTTTTCTGTTCGATAAGTATGTAGCAAAAACATTCAGTGCAGTACTTCTAATACCGATATATTCCATCTTTTGTAACAATTTTGAATGAGACACTATCGAATGCCTTTGCTAAATCCAGAAAAACTGCCATGCATTTTTTATTATTGTGTATACCATTATTTATAGAGCTAGTTAATTTGTAAATGGCATCGTCGGTACTAAAAGTATTTCTGAAACTAAATTGGTTTTCAGATATAATTTTATTAGAATCTGGAAATTCCTCAAGGCGTTTTTTTTAACGCTTTTTCAAAAAATTTTTGCAATATTATTAAATACTAATATTGGTCTATAATTAGTTGTATCTGTTCTAGAACCACTTTTATATATGGGTGTGACAATAGATTCCTTGAAAGGTGCAGAGACTAAACCTGTAGCGAAGATTATATTAATAATATGAATCAATGGTTTTATTAAATATATGTGGCAAAATTTAATTATTTTTACGGGTATTTGATCCAAACCTGTGGCACTATTATTTTTTAAACTGGAGATATATTTGATTATTTCATTTTGAGTAACGGGTTTTAAAATATGCTATTAGGTGCTGTATAATGATTTTCATCTGTGACATTTGGAGATGGGGTAATTAATTCTGCCATGATTGAACCGATATTTATAAAGTATTGATTAAACATATTAGCTTTCTGCTCACTATCCTGTATTATTAATTGACCACTATCATCTTTAATATTTATCTTTTGATTTTTAGTTTTAGTACAATTTGTTGCTTCATTTATTTGTTCCCAAATCCTTTTCAAATTATTTTTTGAATAATTAATTTCATTTTTATAATAGTCATCTTTAGTATTTTTAGTAATATTTGTTAATTTATTTCTATATATTTTATATTTATTTACTAATATTGTATTGTTCTTGTCATTGATTACTTCCTTTTATTTGATCCCTTTGTTTTATTGACTCCATAATACCGGTAGTGATCCATGGTTTAATTTTCTGTTTGTACTTTGATAGCTTAATTGTGCTGGTAGCATTATTTATATGATTTTTGAATATCTTAATAAAGTTTTCTGTACATGTATCACTATTGTTGTATTTGAATACGTCATCAAAATTTTCTGGATTCAGTTGTTATAAAATTTTATTATAGTCAATTTTTTTTATTAAATTTTTACTATTATTTTCAGTAGTTATTATATTATTACAGATTTTTATATTTAATAACACAGGATAGTAGTCAGTTAAATTGGATTCTAATGTGAACAAAGAAAATTTGGATTTATTTATATTAGTTCTAGATTTGAAAAAATGTGATCTATACAGCTTGAGGTATCGCTTGTTACTCGGGGGGGTTTGTTTATGTATAAAATATAGCCATACTTTGACATTATATTTAAATAATCGTTTGTATAGTTAGTGAGTTTGTTTAAAATATTAATATTTATGTCACCAATAATCAATTCAATATTATTATCATGAGTAAGATTTAGGAAGTCATTTATTTTAGTTAGAAAAATATTTGTATCTGATGATTAAAGACACAGTTTTCGTATATAATGTGTGGCTGTTTTTCTTGTAAATTAGTAAGTTAATTCCAATTCCAATGTTTGAGCAAAAATTGTTGTATTGAGTTTTTTGTGGGTTTCTTCGAGAATTTTTCTTTCATTGAATTTGTAATTTCTCTATGACGATTTATTTGCATATTATTATGCAAATACTGAATATGTTTAAAATTACGGTGATCTTCATAAGGTGGCGTTCAGATACATCGGCGTTTGCAACATGCATATCAGCGGATCTGTTGCTGTGATTTGTGAACTTTTTGTTATATTAAATCCAATCTTTTTAGCAGTTTCTTTTGTCCATGAGATAGTTTATTTATTCCAACTAGGATCTTTTTGACCGACCCTGTAGATTTTTTTGAACATTTCTTCATGATTTTGTAATAGAGATGAGCCCGACAAATATCTTCATTTGAATTTTGGATCAATTATTTGCAGAGCTTGTTATCTACTTAATTAATTTTGGAGAATATAGAATTATATCATATGCTACCCATGGGACTTTCACAATTCGATGTTGGAAATGAATTGTATTCTCATAGACCGCTCCAAGCTAATTCTTTGGCAGCAATGAAGTACATTGTAGGCCGCCCGTCGTATTTTCATCTCAATTTTTTTTCCATTTTAGTATGTTCATCTAAGGTAAACGCAGTATCAATAATCTTACGTTTTTCGACAATGCTTCGAAGCTTCTTGCATTTTGAATCTCTTGTTTTTCCTGCATCGATATATTTTATATCTTCCAAAGGATTGAATTTCATGCTTGTGCTCTGCAGATCATTTTTTTATAGTTTTAACCGTATTATTCCAAAGAGATTTCAACTCGGACTCCTTATAATCAGATCCGTTTCTTCGTTTCATTATAAATGCCCATCTTTTATATAAATAACTGTATTCCTTGAAAATGGTTTGCTAATTGTTTCATTAATTTCATCGTCATTGACGTCTCCTCAGATAGATTTTAAACTTCTAGTAGCAAATGATAGAAAAATAAATGAATTGACAAATTTGACAAATAAATATTGTCGTTGAAGGGACCAAAATAACGTGGTATCTTTATCATTGCCGTGATAGCTTTGTAAACTTAAACTATCAATAAAAAAAATAGACATATCTATTTACATTATATCGTTCCCGAGACACTAAGTACATTCTAAGCGACCTGAGAAAAACAATAAACAAATCAAATCTGTAGTGTTTATTGGAGCATTTTCCAGAACGTAGTGGACAGTTACTTAGACTATCAATGATAGTCTAAGGAAAATTCAGGTAGAAAATGGGTATTGAACTCATATTACCACAGGTAATGCAGCGCCTTGGAGAGATCAGCACAGATTTCTATTCTGTGGCATCAGTACATCTGTGGCTGTGCAACTATCATTGCATGATATATTCTGTGATTGCATGTTTATGTTGTTTTGGTTTGTTGTTGTTCTTTTCGTGAATTATATATTGAAAATTGTGCCCAAAAGCTTTGATAGTTAAGTGAATGTACAATGGTGAGACAGTGACAAGTGTGCAAAAAATCCACTTATTGGGAACCAAATTTACTTTTTCATTGTCAAGTGTTTACATCAATTTATAAGTTGTTAACTCGAGGCTCAGATGAACTCTGTCACTGAAACAGTAACTTTTGAAATGTGTATTTGTTTTCTCAAATTTTTGAGCTATTATTGCATTAGCAATTCGTAGTTGTGAATGTGTTTTAGTTTTTCCTTTTTTTTTTCATTCAATGATAATTTGTTTGTAAATTTTCCCTATTGCAGTATTAAATATCAGTATTTAATTAATTTATTCTGGAACAATTGTTTTTAATGTTGGGATTCAACAAAAAAATATTCTTCCCAGTTGTAAGGTAATTGTATGCACCACTTTTTCGAAAATTATTTCTGCATTAAACCCCCCGAAATGAGGGTGTTAAACACATAAGTTTCACCATTACTATATTATTTAAAAATCAACAACTATTTTCTGCACTGGTATGTTATATTATGTATTAATTAATGAAAAAACCATTTTCTAATAAAAATTTAGCCATTTTTATTAACAATTTATAATGCTTACATTTCTGTTTTCTGTTAACTGTATTAAAAAATAAAGCATTACACATAGCCGTTCATATAATATATTAATTTAATTAGTTACAGGCGTGTGCGCAGGCAAACTTTTACTTTTGACATGGGTAAGTCTGTTTATTAATATCAATTATATTTAACCTTATTAGTTAGTTCATATCACCACGATAACGCTACTGGAATCAATTTAAAAGTTCCCCCTTTAATTATTATTTGTATGTGACCCCTATGTACACGCGATAACAAGCACGCGCATGCACCAGCATCCAAAAATGCTAACAGAACTATGCGCATTCCCACCAGCTTCCGTTTCCTCATTTTGCCCTCACCATGTTGACACTGTGATTGCCATTGGCATGCCGTGTCAATTTTTTTATTGATAGTCTAAGTTTGTAATGAGGTAAATTCGTATTGTAATTTTAATTGTGGAGCAAACAGTTATCACGTGACATATGAATTATATCCTCGAGCAAATATTAGAGCCGAACCTGACTACTGCAGTGATATCGACATCACTTTCGAGGACATGTATTTATCTGTGGTATTTAATTTCAATATTAGATTAAGCTTATCTTACTTAAATAACTTTAGACACACCATCCACTGGCTTCTCGAAATAGTTTCCCGACAATGTCCTGTACAGCGCATTCACCAAGGAGTCAATATCAATAATTTCACGGTTCCCGATGGCATTTCAGTTATTTCACTAAGACTGTGTACCTTAGAACTCACCCTCGAGCATCGCACACTATTTAATTTCATCTGAAGGTGTATTGTACTTATAAGTATTTCGTGGCATTCTTTGGACTTAGTTATCTTTAATTGGGATTTGTCAGTAACTCTTCTAAGAAAATAAAAGGAAAAAAATAAAATGAAATATGGACATGTAATACAGGTAATATTCTTGATTTATAATAAATAAATGATCGTATGATGCGATGGACCACATTGAATGGCAGTGGCGGTTCGTGGGTCAAGAGATAGGGTCAATTAGAAAAGTTTACTGTATTACCTACCTTTTAAAGTGATTTAAATTCCAAGTCGATCCTCCGGTCTTTTTGAGATGCAAAGTGGTCAATTACTTTTTCATTAAAGTCTTTTATCTTCTTTATTAATGCCCTTTCTATGGTTAGCATAGCTAAAGAAGATAACCTTTCCTGACCCATGGTATTTTTTAAAAATGTCTTTATTCTTTTTTAAGGTGGAAAAACAACGTTCACTTTCGACGGTAGTCATAGGGAGAGTACACAAGATTTTCAACAGTTTGACACTTTCAGAAAAAGTATTGCACAAATTATTGTTAATAAAAAACTGTAACAAAGCAACTGCACCTTCACTATTGAAAAAATCTTCTCGGCTATATAATACTTCTAATTCAGTTTTAAGTTTCAAATGATTTATGACTGGATACTCCGTTTTAACTAATTTAAACATATCTTGAGGAAAGTTTTTTTTATAATCTTTAAATCGATCTGCGTGAAATAACTGAGACACTACTAAATGATTACTGAAGCCAAACCTGTTTTTGATCTCAGATGTAATTTTATCACAAACTTCTAATGAAATTCTCCTTTTTGATTTTTCCGTTTTACATCTCTGGGCAGACTGCATGGATGTCTCCTCCAAATAGTTATTCAAAATTTTATTTCTGATGTCTTCAATTTTACTATTAAAAACGCCAATACACTTATTTACTGTTATGACATCGATATTACATTTTTGTAATTGATTGAACAATATATCACAATGAGGCATAACTAAATAAAAAAAATTTAACCATTAAAGAAAATGTTCATTTTGTAAGTAGTTTTTTAAACCAATAGCTTGGTTTGGAGTGTTGTTTTCTGATTCATTATCAATGTTTTTTTCTAAACAATCTAATAATTCTGTTCGATAGGTATATAGTCTCTATGCACTTTGTATTAAAATTCCACCTTAACAACATTATCACCTTAACAACATTATCTAACACGGCTGTTTTTTTTTTTGGCGATTTTCCAAAGAATGAAGAAAAGCTATGTAAATTAGCAAAAAAAATTTTTATGCTTTTATCCTGACTTGATGCTTTTTGTAAAATTAAATTTAGTTGATGAACGTAACAATGAATAAAATTTGCTGAAGGATAACTTTTTTTAACTAAACATACCTATTAACTTCTTTTTTTCTTATCAAGAGATGTTTGCTTTATCGTCATATTAGGTTTTGGACGGCCACCACCTTTGAATATCACTCGGTCTTCATAACCCAACTTATGTCCATCTTTCAGTTTTAATATATTTTGTACAACACTCATATTTAATAGTAAACACCAAAAACATTTTTACTTAATTTCACAAAGTAGAGATTTACTAATAAAATGTTCACAAATAAAAACATTAAAAACAACGCGACAGAATTTACCGACCAACGCGTACCTAGTCAGCATTAAGACTGCCACGAAGACAGCTCTAATGAACTTCGTGCGTTGCCGTTTCCGTGTGTCAGGGACATTGTCCCCGCCAGTGTTTTCTGCCTCTTTTGCTTTCTGACAATTCGCGCAATTCGTCTATTTCACTATAGTTCGTTATAAATTCGGTCCGTAGCTAGCTTTGAGGACACGTTGTGGATTGACCCAAGATTTTTAAGTTCTATAAATGAATAATATAATGATCTAAATATTGGAATAGTATTGTGCATATAGAATGAACTAGAAACTTTAATATATTTTTTAAGAATATTAAAAATATATATATTATATATTTTTAAACTTCAGAAAATGAATGGCTCTATTTTTTTATTTGTATGTGGGAGATCATTGACCAAGTGACCCTATAGAAGAACCGCCGTTGTTGAATGGTGTAAATATGATGTAAGTAAATAAATAAATAAATTGTGACATCGTATAAATATAATTAATAATAAGTGTGCAACCCACGTAAAATAGTCATGACACACTGGTTGCCCATATGTAACTTGACCCTTATGCTTATGAACATAAACACGACATTTTTAACGGATAAAACACAGCACAGAATTTTATATTTTTTTTCTCTATTGAAAGAAATATTTAAGAACTTTTACTTACCATCCACCATGCACAAAATATGTTAGAATATATACAAGTATATCGTATTGCAGTAAATTTATTATTATTATCATTAACAAAATTTTTATAGTGAAACATACTGTAGGTTCGATTATTTTTTGTATAATGAGATTTCCCACAGCTTTTGATTTTACCATTTATCTCCAGAACAAAAAATACTTCATAATATACTTTAATTTTTGGTTAGTTAATATTAAATGCGTCAGTGCGGTCCTGGACAGAAGAGCAATTTTGACACTTGTAAAAATTCGTGATGAATGAAGTATCCGTGTAGGAGGCGTAAGTTGATTACAAGTTGGAGGGTGTCAGAATTTGTATGAGGAACGTTTAAATTGAATTGGCTTAATATTTCAGAACAGTCAATTATTACTGAATTTAGAATTATATGTAATTAGATAACAGATTGCGCTTCCCTACGTATGCCTAAGAAATCGTATATAACTAATGGATTTTTGTAGTACGTTATTAAGCAGTTATACTTGAATTTCATAATATTCAGGATATAAGATTACTCGGGGTTTGGACTGTAATAATTTTAATAAGACATCTTTTCTATAGGCTAATTGTCTCTTATTTGATATATATATGTGTGCAAATCAGATTTATCATGACTCGTGACTATGGTAACTTACCTTTAAACTGAAAAAAAGAAGAATCTTAAACAAGGAACAGAGTCCAAATGAACAAAAGCTTAATATAGGGGCATTAGTATATCTTTGGAACGAAATTCCTAGTTGCGAATGTTAAACCTATATTTTTATGACCCTTGATATTTAATTGTAGTTTAAAAAATGACTCCGCTGTTTTTAAATAGATTTGGCCGTTGTAGGCAGCTGTCTTTAAAGTTATAAGCAAACATGAATCTGTCTATAGAAGGACATAACATTTGTTAATGTCATCTATGCTGGAAAATGAGCAGTAGATTTTCATGTAGTCTTCATGTAGTAAACACAAAACGTTAGATGTTGGTAAGCCCCAGAGCTGACCCCTGAAGTACACCTGATCTACAGATTTAAGATTTTTTGTTCTAGGGCATTTATGTCATACAAATTAAATTGTATTGTTCAAATAAAACTTAAATAACTCAAGTAAGGCGCCTGAGAGACCAACACCTCAAGTTTTGATAATATTTAGTTATGGCCTACTAGATTAAAAATCGATATACAGGTGTCTCAGCCAAAAGTAGGCACGGCACCCTGAATAACTTTGGAGATAATTTTTTTTTTTTTAAATTGGTGAAACACGTCGGCTCTGTTTCCAAGGAGACATATTTTAATGTAATACTTGTATACCTACATCATCCCTCTACCCTACACGGCCACCCCCTCAAAAAAATTCAAATGGCACGGGAGGTCGAGTCATACAGTATTGAATGGTCTTTCAATTCCCTACATAACGGTGTATTTTCTTTAACTTTTAACGATTCGATCTTAAGGAAAATAATTTTATTTTTGACGATTACACACAATCGAAATCGTTTAAAAAATCTAAAATACACAGCACTGGGTATTGAAATTTATAAAAGAACTACATTTTTTAATGCTCTCAAATCAACACGAGTTTTTTTCGACAAAAAACTAAACGGACAAGTTTAGTTTTAGAATAATAAAAGACTCATAAGTATGTATTTGATAGTCCTTGAACATTAATTTGTTCACAACCAATTTTAAATCGAGATACATTTTACCAGAGTGAGTTCTCAAAATGGTTTATACCCTTCAGGAGAGAATAGAAATTGTCAGCATTTATTATAAAAAACGATAATTATTGTGCTAGAGCTACGGAACGCATATTCAATAGAAATCACCCAGATAGGAGGGTTGGTCCTCAGTATGTTTTACAATTATTGACAAAATTTATGAAAACAGGTTCTGTAGGAAACAAAAAGCATGAATCTCAGCGACCGATTAGAAATGAAGCAATCGAACTGGCAGTTCTGGGTCATTTGCAGATGGATAATACTCAATCGATCAGGAAAGTAGCTGAGGCTTCCGGTGTATTATGAAGCAGTATTCATCGAATTGTAAAGGCCCACAAATTTCATCCATGTTTAAATGGTACTAGAATTAAAGAGGTGATGGTTGATTGTTGAGATTTTTAGTGAACAATTAAACGGTAATGCCAATCTACTGTCAATACGTGTTTTTCTGATGAATCGACATTTGAGTTAAATGGGGAAGTAAACAGGCACAATTGTAGGTATTGGAGTGAAACCAATCCACATTTGTCCATGGAAACTCATACCCAAAGGCCTCAGAAGTTAAATGTTTGGGCTGGCATCTTAGGGGATCACATTGTCGGGCCGTTTTTTATTCCTGACAATTTAAATGGCGAAAGGTACCTCGATCTGTTAGAAAATAACATCGACCCAATGAATACTCAAATCCTCGAAGACCCACATTTTGCTATAGCAGTCCATCAATTTTTGGATAATCGATTTCCTGAGCTATGGATTGGAAGAAGAGGTCCTGTAGAGTGGCCCACTAGGTCACCCGATTTAACTCTCTTGGATTTCTTTCTGTGGGGACATTTGAAATCGAAGGTATTTGCAACAAAACCCGCATCTCTGGAAGAGTTACGTGAAAGAATTGTTCGAGAATGCCGTTTATTGACTCCAGATGTGTTCAGAAATGTTCGTACAGAATTTCAAGACAGATTATACTACTGTATGAAAGTCGATGGGGGTCATTTTGAACAATACATACGATAATTTAAACTGCTTCTTTTATTTTTATTTCCCGAACCTAAAATAATGAAACAATTATTTCTCAAGAACGAATCGATAAAAGTTTAAAAAAATACAGTTATGTAGGGAATTGAAAGCCTTTCAAAAGATGTATTACTCGACCCCCTTTGCCATTTGAATTTTTTTGAGGGGGTGACCGTGTAGGGTAGAAGGATGATGATAGGTATACAAGTATTACATTAAAATATGTCCCCCTTGGAAACAAGGTTGACGTGTTTCAACAATTTTTCAAACAATTTTTATCTCCAAAGTTATTTAGGGTGTCTACTTTTGGTTAGGACACTCTGTATATTATGTCTACTATCTGAAATAAATTAGGTACGTAACACAGACTAACAAAATGCCAAAATTTAATAATTCTAAAGACTGAGTTCTTCTAAACGTGATTTTGAAATTTTAGTCTCCTTTAAGATTATATCGTTATGGGTCCCAATTCCCAATTATTATAAAAAATAATATATAAGGGTATTGTCTATAATTATCTATTTGTGGTGTCCTACTGTGGCGTACTTGCACACTTGCTAGCATTGTTGATACTTCCTAGCATTGTTACTATTACCAACTAATCATTTTCAAATGTTGACAGTTAGGTTAATATTTATTTTATTCCTATGTTTATGGTAGCCAGGGAAATGATTATTATTAATGATATTTTAATAACTACCTGCGCGCTTCACTTGTTCCAACACTTCACATTAAGATTAGCAAGTATTCAATGAAGGATAACAGTTATTTGATTAATAATATGTATTATTCTTCCAGCAAAGTTGTTTGTAGTTTTATTCCAAGAGTAGTATTCTTGTCCAGGGAAACATTTAAATAAGAATTTATTTCAAGATGCCCTTATACTTACTCTCACGGTTAACAGTACTCAAAAGAATAATACACTTCTTAAGAGTATATTTAATACATACTTATACTTCGAAGGAATCAAACATTGACTTAAAGACTTGCGCTAAAACTGAAACTCAAAAATATATCTGTTCTTGGTTTACAATTGATATATTATTGAAACAATAATAATTTATTATGACAAGTAATATTTTTCTAGTGACAAGTATAAAAATTCAAGAATAATCGATTACTTTGATATAGAATAGTTTTCTTTCCGCGTAAAAGTAAATAATTACAAAACACTTGTACAATTTTCTTTTTTTCACACATTTTTCATCACAATTAAAACGAACTAATCGTTCTGTTAAAATTAGGTAACCTGCATAAATACGATTAAGAGTCTATATCAGATGCAAGTGAAATATAGTCTCGATTTTACCACACCCCGCGCAGGCCACGGTGCATATATCAGCCAAACCGAAATTATCGCGGCGAATGTCGAAGGTGGCCGATGTTCTAGTTACAGAACGGCATAGTGGAACATTTCAGATCGGGAGATGCTGAATTATCAGACGCGGAGTACTAGAGGTTTCGTACGACATAAACCGACGAAAAAGTTGAATTGCGTCAAGCTTATAAGCTAAGCAGTAGCTAACCTTACCCTACATGCGTCCTTGTCCTGCAATTAATATGTAAAAACAATAAAAAAAAGGAAATTATTTTATTTACTTTGTTTAAAAATAGCTAAAGAACTAAACAACAAAATAATTAAATCGTTAATCTACAAAAAAACTTCCATTTTACCGTTTCTTATTAATGCATAGTATTATTTTAAAAATTTTTCCTATAAAATGGAAGTATCAATGTGTGTCATATCATTCAACTCAGAATGGAAAAGGCGATGAAATAATATGAAAAATATATTTGTATTATTTTAAATTTAAACTCCAATATTTTTATCAAATATGAAAGATTATGATGATGTTACATATACTGCTGAATTCAGAAAGAAATTTTTTTAAATTGAGCCGAATATACAGGATATATCATTTAGAATAAAAAAAATTAAGGCAATTTCCGGTCAAACCGGAAGTAAAAGATATGTATGTGACGCGCATATTTAATCAGTATGCGGAATGTCATATGTCCATTTTCGCATATTAATGCGGGGTGTAATTTTTTTTATTTTTCAGTTTTTCGGCGTTTTCTTTTTATTTGACATTCAATTGTTTTTAATTTTCGGATTCCTTAGAAAAAAGCACATAAGTATAATTTTTGAAGTTTTTTCCTAGGTTAAAAATACAGCAGAAAAATTGAGTAAGGTGCACTTAAAATGATCACCCTGTACATGAGGTTACTGCGCTTAAAATAAATCAAAAATAAAAATGATCATATTCACCTTTCATTGAGCCTTTCATTCTCCATATCAATATTTAGAGACGACTTTCATTTATATTAGTCTCTCCACAGAAATTACCGGAAATAAAAGAAAATTATTACTTTTATTAATTTACGAAAAAAATTCAATTTTCACTAGTACTTACTTTTTATATTTTCTCTTTTGGGCTATTGTTCGATTTTTCGGTTTTCTGCTAGGGTATTTACGCTTATGATATGTTTTTATTTTTCCCATTGTTCTTTCACTGCACTAATAATCACTGTCAATAACACGTCTACTTAGGTGTACACTTGATTTAAAAAAAAACTGGTACAACTCTTGTAATCGAAAATCTTAATAGTTTAGTTGTGTGCATATGTCTGTAAATAGGGCTGGCCAGGCATATCGAGAGGGGGTGGAGAAGAAGTGGTTTACCCCGGACCTGGGTTTTTTGGAGGAGATCGATTTCTTTGTGTTTTTAAACTTATTAAACCTTTCTCTTTTATTTTATTCAAATGGAATTTTAAAAAATAATTAGAAAATAACTTTTTCAAAACATTTTCAAGCCTGCCATATTATTATTTGAAAAAAATAATATTTGTTACGGATAATTCTACTAATAATTGTAATTAAAATACTAACTGAATAATGATAATTCTATTTTTAAAATAAGAACACAAAAAATACTACTTGAGATTAAAAAAATATGTAAACAATGCAAACTGAACATAAAAATACAATAAAAAAAATAAAATAAATGAACTTCAATTACGTAATACAGAATTAACTAATATTTTGTCATTGCTCCATTAGCATCTAAAACTGCCTGAAGTCTTGCAGGCATGGACAAAATCAGATTTCTTGCAAGGTCAACTTCTTGCGACAAGTTCTCCCAAGCGTCTTCAACTATCCCTTCCAATTCTTGGGCATTATTTGGATGGTTATTTAATTTTCTTATATGTTTCACCATTAGTCCCCATACATTTTCAATTGGATTTAAATCCGGACTTTTAGATGGCCACGGTAGCAACTCTATGTTTTTATTAAGAAACCATTGCCTGACACAATGGGCCGTATGTATGGAGCAGTTGTCTTGTTGGAAAATAAAATTATTTTCCGGAAACACCTCTATTAGACGGCAACATAATATTGTCTAATATTTCAATATATTTAATGGAATTGAGATGACCACCACTGTTCCAACTCACACATAACCCATTTAGGCTCATCCAAGCCCAGACATTGACTGAAAACCTTCCTAATATTTGTGGATCGAAGGTATATTTTTCGTCGTATCTAGTGGAAGGAGGCCTATATACGCGAACATGTCCGTCGTTACAGGATTTAAAAACCTTTTCGTCAGAAAAGACAACTTGTCCCCAGAAGTTTTCATCATTGATTATATAATTGAGTGCAAAAATAATCCTACCCTGCTTCTTTTCTTCTGAAAGTTTGTATTTTTTAGCCGCTGAACAACTCTTCAAGTCGCTTTGTAGTTTTATTCTTCTGCAAGCAGTAGATACCGAAGCAGAGAAATTTGTCTCTGAAATTGCATTTACTGCAGTCTGAAAAGGGTTTTCTATTAGGTAATTTATAAGATTTTCATCTTCTTGATTATTGCTCTTTCTAGGCCTACCGGAACCAACTTTACGGGATACCGTTTGGTTGGTTTCCCATTGTTTTTTAACACTCATTATCGTGGTTTTACTCACATTGTATTCAGCAGCAAGTCTTCTTATGGACCAACCATCTTCAATTTTAGAAACAATTCGAAATTTTTGAATATCTGTTAGATGTCGAACCATTTTTAATAATGACGCCACTGATTAACGTCAAAGTGACATTTGTAAAATTATTAATATCAATCAAAGAACGAATGATTTACATAGCTAAAAGAAAGTGTACCAGTTTTTATTGAAATCAAGTGCACCCACTTTATAACAAATAAGTAAATTTGAGATATCTCTAGAATACACACGCCACTGTTGTTTACACAAATCGCAACGTGGTTCCTAAGTGCCCGATTGCCCCTCCCGCCAACGAGTCCAGTGTATGCAAGTGCATCCGTGTTTCCGAAATATCATGCGAGATGGCAGCTATTATCGGAATACAGATATGCAGTTTTTAGTTTTCTAATAAATTTATTTTCAACTAATCCAAGAGTTGGGTCACATGAATATAAACGTTACAAACAGTGACTAATGTCGGAATGTTAAAAAATTTGGATACAAAATATTTAAAAGGCATGCGAAAATTTTTTGACGACTCTAAAAAAAAAAAATTACATTCCGACATTTTATACATATTTTTGAAAAATCTTGTAAAAAATCGCACTCAAATCGGATAAGTATTAAACGGGATATTCGAGAATTATGATTTAATAGGGTATATAAGACTCTTAACTATCAGTTATTCATAAATTTATGCCGCCTTAGTCAAACATAAAATAATTATTACATGAAGATTCAAAAATAAAACTAATAATGTTAAATTTAAACAAAAACAAAGGATTAACACCGCTTGCTTTATTAATATTCATTAAAATTTCTATCACGAAATAATCTGCTCAAGTTTTGTTTACAATTTTCTCAGGATAAATTTTGTTTTTATTTTCATGCCTCAAGTTTCTTTTGTTATCAGTGATTTCCTCGAAATAAATTAATAGGCCTGCCTTGATATTTTTTCGTATCAATTTGTTTTGTTAAAATAAATTGAGAAGCATCAAACTTCCCTGTGGAAACAACATTTAGTTGATAAAATTATAATCTCTATGTGGTATTCCTCCTGATTAATTCCTGCCATGTACCTTAAAGAAAAGCTTGTGAGATATCATCAATAATTCCTGAAGCCGCAGCCGAAGCGTCAGCTCATTTTAAGCGATGTTTCATCAAGTTGCTAATAATTCCATAATTCTTTAGTAATTAGCAAATTCTCCACATCTCTACACATTTCAACATGAAGTTTACTTCAATTTATACAAAATTAATAATAAATTCTTTAGCTACACATAACATACACATTCTTTAACCAGGGAGTTTCAGGATTAACTGGATAAACTTAAAATCTGGTTACGGGAAAAAAACTTCCTATGAAGGTGCCCGGATATGGTTCGTTAAAGAGATACATCCCTCCAAAGATGGCGGCTAAAATTAGGTTTTTAATTTTGTTCTCAAATTTGGAAACACATGAAACTATAAATTTTGGTACAGATTTTCTACCAATAGGAACGCTTTTAAAGGATATATTTTCAATCATCCCTTGTCGATATAACGGGTGAAACAGGGACCGCTCTGGCGTTTACGCCGCCCCGGACAAAAAACAAATTTCCGCCTCTTTTGAAGTTATTTTTTCTTAGCAAGAGATGATTTTAATTTGCAATAAAACCGTGTATTAAAAAAAAACAAGTATTAAAACTTAACATTTTGTATAAAACAGTATAAAGTAAAACAAAATAAGTTGCAGTATATACCTATAGATACCTAGTTGTTATATTTTAAAAATATTTATTTACTTAGTCTTAAACATACAAGATGCAATTTTACCGCTATTACGATTTAGATTTTTTCTTACTTATGCCTAAAACCTAAATAGAAAACAAAAGGTAGATACATTGACCACAGTAATACATTCTTTGTTTGAGTTAAAATCAGAAGAATATTTTTTTCTCACTTTCAATTCTGCAAATTATTTTATTACCTCTTTTAAGTTTATTTGAGCAGCAATTTCATGTTCAATTGCTAAAATGGCCAAGCTGTTTAGTCGATTTTGCGTAGTAGTTGAGCGTAAAAAAGGTTTTAATTAATTTTAATTTGGAAACATTTCTTTCTCCACTTGCTACTGATATTAGTCAGTAGTATTCTTAAGGCAATACTAAGATTTGGAGCAAAATTTAGCATTGTTATTATTTTAAGAACATCACTTGCACTTTCTTTTTTCCCAAAAGTGCAGAAACTGCAGAGATTTCCTCTACTAATTCTAGACCGTTAATGTCAACTGATTCACCATCAGACAAAATATTTTCCAAATCTTGGCAAATCTTTATATATATATATATATATATATATATATATATATATATATATATATATATATATATATATATATATATATATATATATTGTTAAATTCGTTTTCCGGGTATACTCCCGCGTAGGTGATAGGCCCCGAGAGGGGACCGTGGTTGTCTGAACGACGGTTCGGCAGAATCTCATCTGCCATCTTCAGGTTCTAACCGATAACTGCTTACTGCGGCTTCTGGTTACTCGAACAGTTCGAGTAACCAGAAGCCGCAGTAAGCAGTTATCGGTTAGAACCTGAAGATGGCAGATGAGATTCTGCCGAAACGTCGTTCAGACAACCACGGTCCCCTCTCGGGGCCTATCACCTACGCGGGAGTATACCCGGAAAACGAATTTAACATTCACCACCCGCGAAAACCTGAAAAACAACATATATATATATATATATATATATATATATATATATATATATATATATATATATATATATATATATATATATATATATATATATATATATATATATGTATTATATAGAGATTGAAAATTGTTACTATGGTGATTCAGTTATTCAAATCGACTATCTAGTGCGTTTAATGCTTAATCAATAGTAAAGAAGAAAAATTCTATTTTGTATTTTTCTTTGGGATCTTTTGCGTCAACAATAACTTCATTGAAAGACTTATCTGATCGAAGATTTTTAAAGAAATTTTTGCAGTTCTCTAGAAGATCAAGTACTTTTTTCAAATCGAAATCTTTTGTTTGCCTAAGCTTGCTTATGGAATTAATACAGTTTAAAATTTTATACTTTATGACTATTGAACATAAAAATTTAAATTGTATAATGCAACTTAGCAAACCCGAAGCTTCGTCTCTGAGATATTGATGTTTTGGTTTTCATAAATGCTTAGCAAAGTGTTGTATATTTCACCAAGTTGAAATCTTAAAGGCGTTAAGGCTTTTATCCTGCTTTCCGATCGAGTGTCACTCAAAGGTTTTAATGTTAATCCTTGGACATGCTTTAAAAATATTGCCCATTGAAAAGTAGAAGAAAAAAATAAATATATTTTTTGGACCATATTAAAAAAATTGGCTGCTTCCAAAGATGCTTTTACCATATCATTTACAACTAGATTGAGCGTGATTCGTTTCAACCTTAGTAACTCTTTGGGAAGCTGCATTTATAGTTGTACAACACTTTAACCTTTAACTGAGTTCCAGCCAAGATTTTTGAGCCTGAATATGATTTTTAGAAATTTCGTGATCCTTTAAAGCTTCAACGATGTGCTTCCAGCTTTTAAAACCCTCTTTTGAAAGGGAACTTGACACACGGCTGTAAATTTTGCAGCAAAAGCAATATATATATATATATATATAGTTATAGTTTATTGAAGTGGAGTACACTAGCCTGTCTCTTATAACTTGCTCTCAATTTCTTAAAATTCGAGAATAGTAATTTGCGCTAAATTTTCTACCAGTGACATCATAAGGAAATTTGTAATTAAACAATGGTTTAGGTGGACCTTGTCGTACTAAAAAACTTCTTTCGGTATCTCTTAAAATTCTGGGCCACAATTCTGGATCTGGATCTAAAGTTTGTACAGTGCATTCCGTGAGTGGTAGGGTGGGGTCAGTTTGTAGAGGTAGAGTGCTACTAGTGCTAGCCTTCTGTAAGTGTCAAGGCGGTGTCAGTTGGTAGGCTGCTTTCATTTGGTGACAAAGTTGCTTTAGAAATATCGTGTATTGATTGGTCTTGGTCACCAACACTCTGATGATTCCGTATTTTCCTTTTTATCTGAATTTTTGGAGATACTTGTTTTGGTACTAATGGTTCTACCAGACCTGCCCTGTAAATAATTGTGCAGAGCATCAGCTTGTTTTTGCTTTTGTGTTTCCTTCTCTAGCATTCACTTTTTGTACTGATGGCCGGACAAGTTCCTTTGCGCGTTAGATATTCTAAAACAAGAAATTAAATAATACGCTAGTTAAAATAAGCCACGGCTAAAAATAAAAATTGGAAAAGTCTTCAAATAAAATTAGTCAGTGACTTGGTTTGTCTCATAGTTTTGAAAAATAAAATGCCTACTTTTAATTACCTACTTAAACTATTTTTAAATATCAAAACGAATCTCTTAACGTTTCTGGCTAATTTTCAACCCCCCTTTTGGAAAAAATTGATAATTCTTTTAGTAATTGAAACTAGGCATTTCATTTTTTTAAACTGAGGGACAGACTAAGCCACTGTCGTCGACTAATTGTATTTGAAGATTTTTCTTCTTTTATCTTTTTATGCAACGCATTGGTTTATTACTATACAAAATTATAATTATTAATTAGTAGGAATTATTTAAAGATTTTTTTTTAGATATGGTGGATCCCAACAAAATGAACAAAATGTGAACCACCACAACGAACATATAAAAAACTAAATATTTAAAATATATACCTAGCTAAAATGTTTGAATTTTACAGATGGATTTTTTGTTTCACTTTTGTCGTGGCAAAAACGCCAAATAAATGAATAAAAATCCGTCACAACAAACATACAGAAATTATTTTAAAATGTATAAGTACGTATTTTGGAAAATATTTTTGAAAATAATTCTTTTCCACTTAATATAGGTATTTGCAGAAGTACTTACCTTTAGAAATTGACAAAACACACAAAAGTCACTATCCCGAACTAAACTGTTAAATATTTTTAATATTTATAAACTTACTTCAAAGATAATATGTTATCACCGGCACCGACGCATTTGTAATAATAACATAATTACTCTTAGATGACTCTTTATATAGTAAGGCGCGAAAACATGTCCATGCATGTTGTCCATCTTAAATAAGTAACTATATACCTACAAGTTCATGCAGGGTCATACACGTCTTTTAACTATACGTTTTGTTTTATTTCAAAAATAAATTTGCTTTTTTAAAAAGGTTTTTTAATATTTTTCTAGCTTTAAAATATAACAAACCACAAAAATTATTTTTTAACTAACCCGAATTTTATCGTATAAAAATGTGCCTTTGCAGGTATTGTGTTTCAAGGAGAGTGTGTTATATTTATTTATTTATATTTATATATTTATTTTACAATATTCAGCAGGTTGAAAAACCCAATTACAGAATAGGAACAATACAAAAAAAAAGATATAAGTATAAACTTAATCCAAAAACATTGGTATTTGACAAGATAAATATTAAATATAAATAACACAGAGACAAATAGAGTCAAAGAAAAGAGAATAGTATAATAACATGGAACTAACCAAAAAGAAGCGAAAAAATGAGGCAAATATAAATTCAACATTTTAATTGACTGGATTTTGCAGGATGTAATGCCGATTTAGAGAGTTATAATAATTATTATTACACATGTTGTGCAGAGGAGAATATTTTTTTATATTCGTTCGTGCAGTTGATAAATGTTTTATTTATAAACATATTTCTCTGTCTTGCCCCAACTTTAGGAGAATGAAAATTTGATATACCTAAAATTTGGGTACAGTTTATATTGTTATCAATGATGTGCAAAAAAATCAGATATGCTTTATGCGTCTATGCTCAAATGAGTCGAAACCAAAATTTGCGAGAAGTTCGTATTAAGGAAAACCAATAATAGCCGGATATTCTCCATTTGTTCCAAAATTGGCATATTTTAAAAATCTGCGCTGAATTCCATCCAAATTATCAATACATGTAGCGTGATTAGGACACCATAATTATGACTGACGTATATTCTCAATTACAGCGGACAAAGGTGGTATATAGTAGTTTCAGTGTATCAACATTCTGAAAGTTACGACTATTTATGATATCTAGAGCTATGTAAGTCTTTGTGACAATATAAGTAATGCGACTATTAAAGGACAACTTTTTATTAAAAGCGACTCCCAAATTATATCTTAGAAAATTATTACAGATGTGGACCTCGAAGCGCCGTAAAGTTCAATACTTTCAAATCATATATTTCTTAAATCATTTGTTCCTAAGTTAAATTTTAATAATTGTCATTCTTGTGAGATTGGTGTAAATATTAAAATGTAAATAAAATTTAGATTTCATCGATTTTTTTTAGCGTGCGGTAAAACCTCCTTTCCACGCTAGTACAAAAAGTAACTTTTTCCACACGAGGCACTATAAAAGGCCAATTTCTATATTGTTTCACATGTTAGAAGTTCAGACTTTCTACACGGTTGTGGAAGAATTAATATCATCACCTTCAAAGCTAAAACAGAAAAAGGAATTTCATCATAATGATGAAAATAACATGTTTCCATACATTTCACCAATGTGGTATAAAAATCCAGTAATACGTGAAATTGAATATGAAGTTGAACAACCGGGCAGTGCAAACATGAATCAACTAATCATTGCTAATTGGTAATTGCCAAGAATTGGATATTAGATCACATTACCCTAATAATATATACAGAGCAAAATTAATAGCAGTAATCAATTTATTATGAAACCACATAGGTGGAATTGCTATCAGATGTTGCTTTAGACTGCACGTATATTATTTAACATATAAGATAAAATGTAGAATGTTGGAAATAAACTGATGTTCCTAAACCGTGTGGGTTTAATTTTCTTGTTTTGAAAAATTAAATGATTGAGGTGTCTCCACATGCATATGATATAATTTTAAAAGTAAAAAATTCCATTTGTCCAAAGTTGGCTTGATTGTCACAGTGTGAAGAGTTTAAATATAACAGCCACAATTTAAAAAAATAATAAAAAAATTTTGACACAAACTTTAATTTTTTAACTAATATCGTTTTAACGAGCAAAACCGGAAGATTTTTTCATTCCATTCATTTATTATGCAAATTCACTAATTATGTAAATTCTTTACCAAATTGTCGGTGTTAATTGCATTTATATTAAGAGTACAATTTAAAACGAAACAACAATTATTGTCTTTCTCTTGGTAAATTATATTTCAGCCTGTCAACGAAAATGTAATATAATGTAAATTTTCCTGGAAATATTATCATGGACAGAGGCGCAATATATATTAAGTTTGTAAAATAAAATGAAGACTCAACTTGAAAGTATGTATAGCGTAGCTACATTTCATTTTTATTATTGTACAAAATGCTAGGGAAATAACGAACAGAAATGATAAACTGAAGATACAGCGATTGATAGCACCGCCGCGCCATTCTCGTACTACTCTCAAAATTAGGTGTACTCCAAACTGCAATCTACTTACGTTAGAACGATTTTCCACCGTGTGAAACATATAGCGCCTAGTTTAAACATGCAATAATAATAATAATAAAAAGTCTACAACTATATAATATACATAAGCAAATCAAGTACAAAATACATACACTATTGGACTCTATTTCATGCAAACCCTGCATTTAATCCGTTAAAAAAATAAGAAAATTAGAGTTGAAAAATAAGAGGGAGTGTTGAATGTATACTGCTTCGTTGCCACTAAGGGGCTCGGTGCGATACGATTCACAAGTACAGTAGTGCAGAGCAACTGTCGTCTTTTAGTTTCTATTATTACATGACTCTTTGCTACATTAAACGCAGGTTTTATATGAAACTGAGGCCAATAGTGTACATAGGTAGAGATATTAAGTAATAAAAAGGAAAAAAAAATACATTTATAAAGAGTAATAAAATACCAAAAAGTAATACCTAATTACAAGATATCAAAAGTCGTGATCCTTTCACTTTATTTAATTGAAAATTAAAAAAAGTAGGAAATTTTCAATTAAATAAAGTGAGAGAATTACGACTTTTTATATTATTTAGGTACTACTATAGTATTTATTATTATTTGTAAATTAATCTCACTGCTCTGTTGGAATATTTTGGTACTTCAGAGCCTCGCTCTTTAGTAACCATGCTATTTGAAATACTTTAAAGGCTACTTAGGAGTTATGAAAGTATCTACCAAGTTCTAATTGGAAGTACTTGTTACGGCAAAGTCATAGATTTAACGCTAATTATGTAACAACTACTCAGTCAAAGTTCCAGTCTCAGTTGGCGTAACTCTGATACACGTATTAGAGATTCCACATAACTTAATTTGATTCTGTGGAAGCTAAGTTTTTTATTTTTGAATTTAATCGCCTTTTAACCATTGTGAGTGGATAAAACTAGAGACACAATATCTTTCCTCCTCAATCTTTGGAATGATGTCAGTAAAATGTCAGTTAAAGTTAAATTTCTTCCAAAAACATTTCATAGGAAATTAAAAAAGCAATATTAGTTTCTTACACAAACATATACAACTTAACCGTTTTCTTTCTATTTCTTTTATTTAATACATTAATCAACAAGTCCTAGGACCCAATTACAGAATTGGCAGATTTGATTACAAAATAGAAAAAATGTTTAAACTATTATAAAAAAATACATCAACGTACAAGAAGTACATACACCTATGCGCACACAAAAATACAGTGCAACATACATACATATGAGAACCTAGAAAGAAGTACAGACTGAGGATAACCTATAGGTGGATATGACCCATCAATTTTAAATGTAGAATTCTTTAAAACCCTTTGTTTTCTATATGTGCCTTGTAATATGGGACCCATGCTAATGAGGCATATTCTAAATTAGACCTCACAATAGATATGTCTACATTTTTTGAGACCAGAGGCATTATTGAAGTAAACAGTATTTCTAATAAGAAATTCTAGAGATTTATAGGGTTTATTAATTTTTGATTAATATGATTTGTAAATGACAGTTCTTCGTCAAACACTACCCCTAAGTCAGTGAATGTCGCTGGTCTAGAAAGCAAATTATTTTCAAGTGCATAATAATATGTAATAGTATTGTGATTAGTTGTTACTGATAAAATATTACACTTTGAAGGATTCAAAAACAATCTGTTTTTAGTGCACCAATTATAAATTACATCTAAATTATGTTGTAATGCTAGACAGTCATCGAAACATGAAATCCTACAACATATTTTTAGATAGTCAGTATGCAGAAGACAATTCACAGTATCGGCAGTGACAATATCATAGATAAAAATATGAAATAAAAGTGGTCCTAAAATCAATCCATATGGGATACCCGAAAAAGTATACATAACGGTTTTGCAAATACTATAGCGCAGTCACGTACTACGAAAGATTGAATGTTGTCAGGGCCATTAGTCTGTTTTTGTTTTAACTTTTTTATCGCATTAAAAACTTCACCTACTGTAACTTGAAGAATATTTAAACAAGAATTATTAAATGACTCGGAGTAAAAACCAACACCAACATTTTCCCGAATAAAGTACGATGGCTGAAAATAATCAGCAAATGAATTGCTAATCAGCTGTAGATCAGAAATGACTTCATCATTATGTTTAATATTTTTAGCCAGGTTAGAAACAGTTTTCTGAAAATTAACATATCGCCAGACATCAGAAGAAATCTGTGCAATATTTTCTTCTAAATGTTTATTGTACTTTTTAGGCGCTATATCTATATCTGTTTTTATTTTACGTTGTATAGGTCATTAAAGCGGGGCTCTCTGTACTTAAACGGCGGTTATGACAACCGGAGTCGTGGCTTCTATTTGACTTCCAGGCGCCGGAAAGCCAGCCATAAACACTAGGGTTGCCAAAGAGTTAACACGACGGTGACGGCGGCTATAAGCTGGGCGAGCGGACTATCTTTGAGTTCCATGCCCCGAAGAACCAGTGATAAACATGATGTTGTGGGTCATTAAAGCGGAGCTCTCTGTACTTAAACGGCGGTTATGACAACCGGAGTCGTGGCTTCTATTTGACTTCCAGGCTCCGGAAAGCCAGCGATAAACACTAGGGTTGCCAAAGAGTTAACACGACGGTGACGGCGGCTATAAGCAGGGCGAGCGGACTATCTTTGAGTTCCATGCCCCGAAGAACCAGTGATAAATATTGGGGTTGCCAAAGATGTGCTCGCGATCGGTGACGGCGCGGCGGCTATAAGCCGGGAGAGCGGTCTATCTTTGACTTCCAGGCCCCGGAGAGCCAGCGATAAACACTAGGGTTGCCAAAGATGTGACCACGATCGTACGCCGCCTCGCGTATTTATATGATTTTCCGTGAGTGAGTTCGTTGTTCAAGCCTGCAAGCTTGACGGAGATAGCCAAACGCTAACTTGTGTTCTTACAACTAAAATTTAACTCAAGATGTATTTGGTGAAAAGTGATATAATGACTATGTTTATTAGCCTTTGACCCTATTCTTAGTAAAACTCTTACAACCCTGTGTTTATATTGGTTTGTTTATGTTATCGGTTCTCGGCTCGAGAATGCTTTAAGATTTTGTACTAAAATATTAAATGATTACTGTGTGTTCTTTTACTTAGCTGAATAATTTAGACTCTATAGTTTGAATGCATACGTTTTCTGCCAAAATTATAAAAAAATGGTTTAACCTTTTTATGTAATAGTTAATTTGTAATTTAATGAGATAAAGGCTTGGTAATAATTTAGTTTTATGTAAAAATTATAGGAAATTTATTCGCGATGACTAGGGTGCTTCAATACATATTTTCCTTCATGATTATCGCTATTACTACGAACAATGAAATAAGTAAATAGAGCAGGATGATGTGAATCTTCGTCATGAAGAATATCATGAGCTTTTACTACCTTGCACACCTTGTTTGATAAAACGAGATGAAGTAACCTGCCATTTGAGTTTTTTATTATTAAACTGTTCTAAATTTCAAAAGCTTTGAAAATTTAAAAGATTCTGAGTAACAGGTGAAATTGAATTAAAGTAATGAGAGTAATGTCTCGGTAAATCCAAATCTCCAAGATTAAAAATATGTGAATCGAAAATAAAATTAATAGCGCAAAATGCATCAAAATAAGAATTATAGTATTCAGAAGACATATTTGGGGAATGTAAAGTGTGAAAACGTAGAGATGATAGTGGTTTAATATTATTTTTATGCCTAGTATATCAATAAGTGAAAATTACAAAAACTATGGTGTTTTAAATTCAAATCAGCTGCAATAAGTGATGAACTGACTTCTAACATTACTTGATTTGTCTATATGCCTAAAAATATAAGACGCAAATTTTAAACCCGCACGCTGTGGCACTGGTTTTTATCAGTTATCCGGTCGCGACGATATACTTGCTCACTGCAGACTGGAATACGGTTCGCAGAGATTTCAATTAAAATCTGCATATGTACATACGTCTATGACTAGCGTTAGTCTTGCAACGCTCTAGTTATTAATCATAGTTGGGTTATATTCATTGTTTACTGCAATTTTTAACGACATTACGACCCTCAGCTGACAAGTTAGAACAACAGAGAATGTCTTGTTTACTGCAAATCATTTAAATTAGGGTTCAGACGACTGGGCGTGTTGCCTATTTATCGGCGAATCTCGAATTTCCAGATAACAATACAATTCGTGTTGAGAGACGCAGTGGAGAAATGTTCGAAGAGAATTGCATATTAGACGGGATATCTTATGGTGGAGGTTTTTTAACTGTTTAGGGTGGCATTTGTGATAGACGAACGTAAATAACTCTCGATATTGATGAAAACGCTCGATTACATCGATGTGAGGCATTAAACAGGTTTTTTGAACACAACGGGCTTAGAATGGTATGGCCTGCTTGTTCACCTGATTCTAACCGCATTGACTATATATGCAAAGCACTAAATAGACGATTGTTCACCCGCATTCTTCCGTTATAAATCGTTGAGAAATTAGTCAATCCTATCCGGGAGAAGTGGCATAATATTCTTTAGAATTTGATCGACTACGTGAAACAAAGTATGATTCAACGATGTCGAATGCCAAATGGTACTGTTATCTTTGTTATTTACTGTTCTATTAAGTCAAAATATGGTTTTATATTATCAGAATTTGAACAAAAAAAACTTCATTTGATTAGTCAGCATGAAACAGAAAAAGAACTGATCAATTCGGATTCATACTTATATAAAATTTATGTATATACGATATTTATTTTAATTTTCCTATATTGTTATTTATATCTTGTATTTCAAATAGATTATATTCTTTGTCAATTTTATGTTACATTGTCACTGCCGCCATTTATAAATTTAATCCTCGTTCTAAGAACTTAAGGATACAATAATATCTTGGCCATCTATGTCGGTAATTATAACAAATTATGAGCAACAGCTAGACAAAACAAAAATAACAGATAATCTTTGCAGACTTAAAGACAAAAGAGTGAAATGCCAAATAATAAACATCGGAATCCTAATGTTTTAATCGTATTTATATCTACTAATATAATAATAAATATGCTATGAGCAGATTTTTTTGGCTTTCGGCCATAAGCATTGAAAATATGTAGTTTTGTATTTTCTGTATCTATAAGTTGAATCTTTTATATATTAATTTTCACGTAAAGGGTAATCGATAAAATTTCTCCTCTAGTAAGCCATGGAAATTCAACAGCATGTCTTAACTTTTGATTGACAATTCAGAACAGTGGCGGATTTAGGATTTTGTCTAAGGAGGGGCGCAACAGTGGTGCATTTAGGGGGGGGGGTAGTAGTAATAAGCAAAGCAGCAATTTTGCAACCTCCGCCCACATCTGCACGGAAATTAATGTTCTGTTCGGTGTAGAATACCGTCATCACGTCATCCACGCGTCTGGCAGCCTAGACGACGTAACTTACCTTGTTTGTGACTAAATATACGAGACGTTCCATTTGAAATAAATGAATGAATAAATATGCTTTATTGTCTAAGAAATACATTCTTATTGACAAAGATACTAGTGTACATTGATACAATATATGGTCAAAATAAGGTATAAAATATAGATCAAATAATAAAATATAAATATAAAACAAACAACAAACAAAATATAACGACATACAATAATATATACATATTTATGGACCTAACTATACAAGTATGTACTAATACAGTTGACAAACAACGAAAATTTAATAAATATCAGGTACATAGTCTTAAATTAGTAAATACAACAGTGAAGATAGAGAAAATAACAATGAAAAAAAAACATACTAGAACAGTTTATAGAGAGTCATTATAATATTCAAATAAACTATAATAAGCCTTCTTAATCAATTTCACCTTAACTGCCTCTTTAAATTTTTTTTAATTGAGACATATTTCTAAGAAACAGTGGCATGTGATTGTATATTTGTTTACTTTCATAGATTAATGAGTGCTTCGTTGCAGTTGTTCTGGGGATGGGTAAGGGAAGAAGTAAATTCAATGTCTGCCTCGTATTATATTGAGGCTGAGAATCCGAGTTTACCCCATTCAACATTTTCTTATGTATTAGATATACTGTCTCTAGGATAAAGATACATATTACGGTTAGTATTTTATTACTGATAAAAAGAGGTTTACAGGAATCTCTTGAATTCACTTTGCATACATATCTTAGAGCCCTTTTTTGTAACACAAATATACTGCTTAGCAATTTTTGACTACACAATCCCCAGAAAGGTATTCCATATCTTATTTGAGATTCAATTAAAGAATAGTATACTGTTTTTGCTATATTATGACCCAATTCGTTTGAAACAATTCTCACGGCATAACAACCAGAAGCTAACTTTTTTCCTAGATTAGTTACATGCTAATCAAATTTTAATTTATCGTCAATATATAGCCCAAGGAATTTTGTGTGTGATTTATTATCAATAAAATGATTATCTACTATAAGATCATCATAACTAAACTTAAAAGTGACTATATTAGTTTTACTTATATTAAATGTAAGTAGGTTAGAATCACACCATTCTTTGACCTTATATAGGTCAGACTTTATGGTCTCCTTCAGACTATTAACATTTTTTTATGTCAGAGAATCGTAGTATCGTCAGCAAAAAGAGTAAAATTACCAATAATATTTATAGTCGCTAAATCGTTAATATATAATAGAAACAAAATCGGACCTAGCACAGATCTTTGAGGCACACCACAGTCAATACCTGATACGTCTGATATCTCGTCTCCAATTTTTACTACCTGATCACGCTGGGAAAGGTAAGATTTAAACCAACTAAGTGTCATACCTTTAAAACCGTAACACCTAAGTTGCCCTATTCTCGAAAATATGTCATGTCATTTCCGGTTAAATCGAAAGTGAGCAAAAAAGACGGAAAAAACTAGAAGAAGACTGGCGAAAACCGCATTTCATTATCTCAACTAGTTTAAAAGTTATATAGGTTTAAAAAGGGTCAAAATATAATGGGGCACCCTGTAGAAAAATTTGTACATGGAACAGGTTGATGAACATTGTTTTATATTTCGGGATTACACCTTTACAAAATTTTTACCAATTTTTTAGTCACCCTGGTTAACAAAAGGAAAACGCACATAAGTTCCTTACAAACAAACATCTTAAAATGATTTTATATCTAAGTAAGAATTCCTTGGAAAAATTTATTTTAAGTTAAGAAAATATGGTCGAAAAATTCAACTTCGTTAGAAGGCAATTTATTCTTTTTTTTTTTATAAGGTGCTTCTTATTTATTTTAATTAAAAAATGTGCGTGTGTCTTTCTTTTGTTAATAGGGTGATCAAAAGAAAAGTAAATATTTAAAGGTGAAATTACGAATTTTGAGATAAATTTTATTATGCTGTTAGAATGCAAATTGAGAATATATTCTTAACAACTCCAAATGTCAGCGATAAGAAATTCGGACCATAAACAGCATGTTAAAGTGGCATATGACAGAACTAAATTAAATGTCACTCTAGTTTCGATTAACGTTGACGTTGTAGTTATTTTGCTAAGTAGAGAGTAAAAGTTTATTATAATATTTTCAAAATGTCGCTGACGCAGGAAGAAATGATTGATATGGTTTTTGTCCTCGATGAGTGCGAAAGAAATCCGTTATTGGCATCACGAATTTATGCACAGCGCTTTCCAGACAGACCACATCCACGGCGTAAAGCCTTTCAACTAGTGCTTGATAGGTTTTTAAATACTGGTAATATTCGACATACAAAACAAAATCGCCATATAACTGTAGTTACGGAGGAAAATGAATTTTTTGTGCTGGGGTGCATTCATGAAAACCCGCAAATAAGTGTGCGACAAATTAATCACACAACGGGTATTAGTACAACGTAGATACATAGGATTTTAAAAAAGCACAGTTATCATCCTTATCGCATCCAATTACACCAAGAGTTGCTAGAAGTAGACTTTCAGCGGAGACTGGTGTTTTGTCAGTGGGCACTTGAGATGTTAAATCAAGATGATGATTTTTTTAAACGGGTCATGTTCTCCGATGTGGCTACTTTTCATAAAAATGATTTCGTTAATCGTCATAATTGCCATTATTATGACACAGTAAATCTTCACCAATTCCGGACAACTCATAGCCAACACAGATGGTCTTTGAACGTGTGGGGAGCAATTTTGGGAACCTATATCATTGGACCATTCTTTTTTGACCAGCATCTAACTGGAGCAGTTTATTTAAAATTTTTAACAAACACTCTAGAAGATTTGTTAGGCGATATTCCTTTAGCTACACTTCGAAGAATGTGGTTGCAACATGATGGTGCTCCACCTCATAATGCCGCTGCGGTTCGTCAGTTTTTACGCGAAACTTTTCCCAACAGATGGATTGGGCGCGGGGGACCAGTGAGTTGGCCTTCAAGGTGCCCAGATATGACAAGTTCGACTTCTTTTTATGGGGATTTATAAAAAGTAAAGTTTACGTTACACCACCAACTACCGCGGAAGATATGCGGCAGCGCATTACAATAGCATTTCAAGAAATTACGCCACACATGCTGCCCAATGTTGAACAGTCTTTTAAAAGCGGATTTCGTGTATTAACCAAAATGGAGGACACCTCGAGCAGTTGATGGAAATCAGCGGTCTAAGTATTCCTCTCCTTGTGTTCCGAGTTTCAATTTGTTTCGTTTTGAGTTTTGTTTTAGTTGTTGTTAGTGGTTTACTTTTATTTGTCAAACCACTTTTTAAACATGCCAGTAAATATTGACACTGTCAGTCCCAAGCCTGATAAAATGTGAGGGAAAAGTTGTTTTGCAAGGCCTCCTCTTGACGCTGTTACATAGCTACTTTTTCGGACTTTAGAAAAAAACCTGATTTTTCTGGAAAACTGTTAGAGATAAGTATAGAAAACCTTATATCAGTCGAAAGGGAATTCAATTTTGAATTCACCCATGATAATTAATATGGGTCATTCCGTTTGAAAAAAAAATTTTTTCAACTCGTAAGATTATTAAATGTAGGTCTCACTATTTCCGAGTCTGAATAACGTACACGTTTTGCTCATAGATGACAAGATAGAGTAATTTATGCCAAAAGAAACTGTGAAAACTGCATGTTTCTAACTCTTACGGTTTAGATGCTATCTATCCTCATTTAGAGAGCTGAAATTGTGATTTTTTTCAAGAACTGAATATCTCGAAAACGGTAAGATTTAAACACCATGTACATTTAATAAACTATACCTAATATTAACCAAGGAATTCAAAAAATGTAATAACATACAGGGTGTTCCATTTAAAATAACAAAGTTATTTAGCGCCCACGCGATTCCAGACAAATTTTATTAAAACCATTTTTTTATAAATTTTACAGTTACATAGTTACAGAAGAATCCCTCTTAGGTGGAACACCTTGTATAGAGGGTCATGATAAAAATTGTAAAGTTGCTATTACTTCCCTTGAAACTGGAAGTGATAAATACTTTTTTTAATGTCAAATAATGTCTTTCTATTTGTATATTGACTGTATTTAATATCATTTTTCTAAGTTACAAATTACACAAAGAAAAAATGGGTGAACCATATCTCAGTTACACCTGGTATAAAACTGAGTTCTGGTAACCATTTATTGTAGAAAGAAAAACGTTTTCCAATTAGATTTGAAAATATCACACATTTCTAGGTGCCCTCTTTACATAGTAATGACAATCAGGATGAAAATGAACAACATTAAATTAAATTGAGTAAACACTGTAAAGCTGCAAGTTTATACGTTTCTATTTAAGAGGTTCAACTATAAAATCAGAGCTGTTACATTACCATCTTCACATATATATTGAACACTACTAAAAACAATTTCCTCTGAGAGTGTTCAAATGGGCTTTTTAGCGCTATCTGACCTTACAGCACATTTGGCAGTATAAAAATGTAACAAGACGCAAAAAGAACATCAGACAGTCCACACTCTTCTATTAGAATTTAAAATATGATCCAGCAATCCACCCATGTTTTGATTTCAGTTTTCGTTTGCAGTTTGTTTTCTTACTTTCTATACTTGGAGTCGGA